>CAUYON010019843.1:0-36058 GCA_963573935.1 Arctocebus calabarensis | reverse complement strand
AAAAACTTTTTTTTGGTTGCAGCTGTCATTGTTGTTTGGCAGACCTGGGCTGGATTCGAATCCACCAACTCAGGTGTATGTGACTGGCGCCTTAGCTGCTTGAGCCACAAGTGCTGAGCCAGAAAAAAAATTTTTAAGGATGATTTCTACTCTCTTATTGCTTTAAATATTTTAAACACACTTCAAAAATTTATATTGTAAAGCAAGATAAATAAGCTCATAATTGAAAGAGTCCAATAAATATTGAAGTTTTTTTTTTTTATGAAAAACAGCTGGTATCTATCTCCTTCTTCCCATTTTTCTTCTGCAGAGATTATCCTTTTCAGCTATTTTAGTTGGAATTTACCTAAAATCTCCTACTTCTTGTTTTTATGGTTTGTATAGTGTTTGGCTTCTACTAACTTCCCAATATAAAGATGAGAATTTAGCTTCTCCCTACTATAGACAGGCACCCTCCGGTCCACTTTCTTTGTCAGAGGAGATGATCTTTTGGCTAGCTCAGTGTTCAGGGTTTATGTTATTAGGCTTTATAAACGCTATTCGCCGCCAAGTGTGAAGTGCAGAGAGGAAGAATGAGGGAGGGGTGGGGAAAGGAAGAGCAGAGAGAGGGAAGGAGTAAGGGGGGTGGGGTCTTGGGGTCTTGGTGTGTGCCACACTTTTTGGGGGCAAAACACGCTTGTAAGAGGGTCTTTTCCTAACAAATGCAACCAGTGTAACATGGTTTCTTGTACCCTCAATGAATCCCCAACAATAAAAAAAAAAAAAGTTCTTTTCTTGAACCCCCCCCACCTTTTGAGGTAATTTTTGGTGATGGACGAATAACCCCTCTGTGGAGGAGGAAGCAAAGGTCTACAGGTGGGCCAGAGGCAGACCGCTCCCCAGCCTGAGGGGTGCCCGAGGGGCCCTTCCACGCCCAGAAGGGCCGAGGGCCCTGGGATCTGCGCGAGGGGCATCATTTCTCAAATGGGTACAACTCGGAGTGAAAATGAGAGAATGTCCTACCGATATCTTTGGGGACAGATGCTGGGTGAGGCGGGGGTGGGACAACCAGAGCCATTACAAAGCGACACTTTCTGGAAGTTTTTCTTTCAAAAGTTGCTACCTGACATTGTTACAGGGGAAGCTATAAGGCCAAATACAAAAATAACTGTACACACACACGTACACACACATACACACACACACTGCCATCTGAAACAACTTCAGATGCAGGAAGCTGGCATGCGGCCTGCTGGGGCTTTGCTCACCACAAGCCTCTGGTTTGATGCTGTACTTCCGAGGGTTCAGTTCTTTTGAGCAGCAGAAAGAGCCCCAAACATGCTCGACAATGCTGTGGGCATGCTGAACAATGCTCGTCCCCCCTGGCTCTTCCTTACTGGGAATCAGTCAGGCCGGAGCTGCTGACCAACACGGGCAGAGATGAAGGGGAAGACTTCTGACAACAGGCACCTACAGCTGTCCTCTGTGGGCTGTGTGGCCTCAGGGAGGTTCCTCCTCCTCTCAGAGCTTTAGTTCATTTATGTGCAAGATAACTCCATTATGCAGGACATTATCATTTCTCTCCGCAAAGGAAATGGTATCAGAAAAAAAAGAAAAAAAAAGGCAGCACAGGAGTTGATGGTACCACACAGGACTGGGCAGGCAGCCTTCACTAGGGTGACACACATGTGAGTCAGCCCCCTGTGGCCCTGGGACAGAAGAGAACAAAATCCCTGTTGCCGAAATGGGAGTGACCAGCTGTTCCTAAAAGGGGTTTTGTGAATGTTTCCAAAGATGGATGGAGACCCTCAGGTAAACCCAGGAGTTCCCCAACTTAGCCCTCCTGGTCGAGTGTGCGCTGACATTCTGGGATGGAGAGGAACCCTGGAGCACCGTGGTGGCCCAGGCCTGGCTGGGCCTCTCTGCCTTTCCCTTCCCAGCAGCCCTGCAGTCATCTGGCGCCGCTGGTTACTCCCGGCTGTGGATTCATTTCACTTCCTTAACGAGCCCACTAAACTCCTTGTGAACACGGTGCGACTCATCTCTCCGATAGCCTTAGGTGGAGCCCCTGGGAGGGGTAGAGCTCAGGGCACTGGGCAGGGAAGCAGTGAGACCAACCGATAGACACAGGTACAACTTAGTGGGCACAGAGCAGCCTTCTAGCTGGTGGCCTTGTGACAGTCTTATAATTCAAAGGCCACAGCAATGCTCGTGTAGGTCTCAAGTCCCCTACATCAAAGCTGCAGCTGGAGGAGTACAATCTTTCCACCAGGCAGTGGTGGCAGTGACATACACCTGTGCATGGATACCAGAAATGTCACTGCTCATGCCTGCTCTCTGCCTGCTGACGGTGGGCTCAGCTGCTCATTGTTTCTGGGAAGTCCCACTGTCAGCAGCAGTCTCTGGCCGTGGTTAATGGTGAACTCCTAAGGGCAGATTTTATTGGTCCCAAGCAGTTGTTGGTATGGTAAAAGATAAGCAGTGTGCTGGTGGGGACTGCTGGGAATACAGAACGCACATTCACAGGTGCTGGCAGTCCACGCTAGGCAGTCACCGACACGGCTGAGAAACGGTCTCATGTTCTAGACCTCTGAGCTTTCTCCTTCATGGCAATCTTAGACAGCTTATCAAGTTTCGAAGAGAGAAAAATAAACAACGCATGGCACAGAATTAAATGGAATATGACTGAATCTTTGTTTGGGTTCAGAAGACATGCTATGTTCTGATTGAAACTTAGGACCAGCATTAACACTGCCAACTATGGTTGTAAAAGAAACTAGGAATTAAATCCTCCAGTGATTTAAATTTTAATGGCCAAGAAGGGTTTTCTAATCCTTTGTTTCAGACTCAGAATTCCTTTTTTGGTGCTGATCTGCAATTCCCTTTGCACTCCTGAGAAACTCCTTGAAAACAACACCCATGGCTGTGCCCTGATCTCGCAGGAAGAAGCATTGGGAACTGTCTGAGTCGTAGTGAGGACCAATGTTCAGGCCTCCTGGACAACACTAGCATGGGTGATGTTTTAGGAGGGAGAGCTTCATAGAAGGCTGGGGGCCTGGATTCCAAGTGGACATTAGGGGCATGAAGGCCACTTATACCCTGCTGCCCAATCCCCAACCCCTGCCCCCAGAGCCAAGGGCTATGGAGGCTTTGCTATAAAAAGTCCTAATAATTAAAAACATACTCTCGCAAAGCAGACATGGGGGAAGGGTATGCACACTACAAAATAATTCTTATTTATGCCACAGAGTCAATCCCAAGCACAGACTGCCTGTCCCCCGTGTGCCAGGTCCTGGGGACACCACTGTGTTTATCCCCGGCCACAGACCCTCCACTCATGAGGCTAGTGGGGGCCAAGATGAATTTGGGTGTATCTAGGTAGGCTGCTGAACCTGGATTTGGAGAAGGAGTCTGGAGGGCCTCCAGGAGGTGATACCTGAAAGGGACACCTATGATTTGAGTAGAAGAAGCCCGTCACGGAGCCCTCTGATGGCCAAGGGCCTGGACCTGAGTTTCAGCTACTGCTCTAGGGAGAGGCCAGGCTGGAAAAGACAGGTTGGAGGCCCCTGCAGCATATTTTATGGGACTTCTCAACCTTCAGGTGGCTACCAGCGGGGCCATGGGGCCCTGCTGATAAGAAAAGGCACACTGAGCAGAACCACTTTGTAAGTAGCAACCACAGGGACACCACCAGTCTGGAAATTTAAAGGGAAAAAGGAGTAAAGGCCTCAGTGTCCGCTTACAGGACATGCTGATAAATACTCATACAAATAACAAATCAGCAGTTTAAGTAAAACAGGCACATGAACCTAGCTGGGAGCCAGGGAACCGATTTTTAGCTGCATTTGCCCTGTAGCTGCCTGTTTATGGTTTAGGTGGGGCCGGCTGCAGCTAAGGCTTAAAGCTCTGACATAACTCCCTATTCAGCAAAATGGAACTTACCCCTAGGTCTCTGCCTCCCTGGGAACCTAACTATGAGAGCCACCGGTTCCCTCAACGCCATAGGCTCGTCTGTTGGTTTCCACAGGTGCGGCAGACCCATGCTCCTTGGTTGGCTCATTTCTGAAGGTTGCCTTCTGCTGGCCTGTCCCTCGCACCCTGTCCTCTCCCAGGATGACGCAGAAGCAATTGACGTCGGGCACTGAGGCACCCACCCTGAGGACCCCAAAGGAGAAGTTTGCTGGGGCCACACAGCACCAGGGCCTTCCTGGGGACTCTGCTGCCTCCATCTTCCCAGCCCCTCCCACTCTGGCCACGTGTGGCAGAGGCAGTGCCGCTGGGGCCGGTTCCCATGCGGGATGCCCATCAGCTCCGGCTTTGCGAGGAGGGAGCTCCAAGCTCCAGTCTGTGGTTGGCTCAGCTTGGCAGAGTGTGAGCTGACGCAGGGCCACCTGTCATCTGCCGTCACATCCGCAGGTCAGGCCTGACCCTGCTTGTCCTGTTGGTCCTTCTTTCTCAGGGCCCCTGCCTGGCTGCCTGTTTAGTTTCCTGTGGCTGTTGTAACCAACTGCGACAGATTTGGTGGCTTAAAGACAACCACAATTTATTATCTCACAGTTCTGGTGGTCAGAAGTGCAAACTGGGTCTCACTAAGCTAAAATTAAGGTATTGCTATGGCCTCATTCCTTCAGAAGGCTCTAGGGGAAAATTCATTTCCTTGCCTATTTCAGCTTCTAGAGGCCACCAGAATTCCCTGGTTTGTGGCCCCCTCATCCATCATCAAAACCTACAGAGTAGCCTAAGTAGCATATTCAAATCTCTGACTCCGACCCTCTTTAACAGTGAAGGGCCTTCCTGGATAATCTAGGACAATCTCCCCTTTCAAGATCCTTAACTCACTCCCATATGTGAAGTTCTTTGCTGAATAAGGGGATGCACAGATCTTGTGGGTGAGGATGTAGATCTCTCTGGGGAGGGGCGGCATCGCCCTGCCTGCCACACTGGCCAGTTCAACCCTCCAGCTCTCAATGCTCCCCAGGGAAGGCTGACCAGAGGAAGGACAGTGTCACCTGACAGTCTCCCAAAGAACCAAGCAGCAGGGGCTCTAGACTCTGAAAGCAAAGGAGGCTCCAGTGGGGAGGGAGGAGGGCCAGGGGTGGCCGAGCCCAGGTCCCTTGTCCCCCAATGCTCTGGGGGCCATGCTGTTAACATTATAGCCTCATTTGGGCAATGGCGCCCATCCCAGCCACGGTTTCATTTCTCCTCAGGATGTGACCTGTCCTGGCCCCTCTTCTCTGAGGCCTTGTGTGATGGATTTGCAAATGCTTTCAGGCCTTTTTTTTTTCCTTTCCAGATGAAAGGATTTTCCCGGGATAATTCTTTTTAATAAAATGTTTTTCTGATTCCAAAAAAGCACATGCTGCTGTTACATATATGGAAAGTCCCAGAAGGTAGGATCACGCTATACACACCATTCTGTAACTTTTTTGCTCTTAACCTATTGTCAACATTTTCTTATGTCCCTGGATGCTCTTCTAGCTAGAACATGATGTGTAACAGCGCAGTAGGGGACTATGGATTGCTTAATCTCTGGTGGCCATATTAGTAATGCTGCCACCTATGTCTTTTTGTACCTCTGTGATGGTTTCCTTGGGACAGATTCCCAGCAGCAGAGAAGCCAAGTCAAAAGGTACACAGAAAACTCCAAGAAGGCAGGGACTGTGTCTTTCTCACGGTTTATCCACAGTGTGAAATATTATAGATATTTAAAGAATCACTGATTAGGGGACTGATGAATAAATGTTATAAATCTCAAAAATATTCAGCAGAACAGAAGAAGCCAGACACAAGAGTCCACACGACACGATCACACTTGGGGAAGTTGTAGAATTGGCAGACAGGTCTGTACTGAGCCAGATCAATTAGCATTCGCCCTCGGCAGGG
The DNA here is from genome assembly GCA_963573935.1 of Arctocebus calabarensis. Classification (NCBI taxonomy): domain Eukaryota; kingdom Metazoa; phylum Chordata; class Mammalia; order Primates; family Lorisidae; genus Arctocebus; species Arctocebus calabarensis. The sequence goes on along the minus strand of CAUYON010019843.1, from coordinate 30,196 downwards.
GGTGGGGAAGAACTGATTGGAAAAGGGCCCCATGGGGGAGAGTTTGAGGGTTACAGAAATGTTCTGTATCTTGATTGGCACAGGATTGGCACACAGACGTGCTGCATTTGTCAAAACTCACTGGATTTAGCCACTTATTTTTAGCAGCATTATTAATGTTTTGGCTTTTATGGGTTTAGAGTATATTTTAATTAATGAAAGCCTCATCTGCTCCGCCCCCTGATCTGGGGCCCTTTCCCAGTCAGTCCTCCCCCATCCCCTGCCGAGGGTGATTGCTAATTATCTCTATCAGTACAGACCAGTTTGCCAATTGTACGACTTCCCCAAGTGTGATCATGTAGTGTGGGTTCTTTTGTGCTGGCTTCTTCTGCTCAGCTGAGTATTTTTGAGATTCATAACATTTACTCATCAGTCCCCTAATCAGTCATTCTTCAAATACCTACAATATTTCATATTGTGGATAAACCACAAAAAAGACATAGCCTCATCGGCCCCATTGCCTGTTCTGCTTCTTACTACTCTTTGGCTCAATTAAAACTCTTCTCTGAGCCCCTCTCCCTGTCCTGCTGGCCACCGCAGGGGAGTGGGGATGGGTGGGGCAGGTGTAGCCAGAAGCCTCCCTGAGTCCCCTCACTGTGGGGTCTGCCCTGACCAAATGGGCAGTGGGAGTCTACAGCTCCAGCCTGCCTCAAGGCCCCCTAACCTCTGCTTCCTAACCCTGAGGAGGAGACTCCAGGAAAGCAGATTTCTAACAGTGGACACTTGCTGTGGCTTCCCTTCACAGGTCTGGGGCCTTAATAGGAACACAGCCCCTCTACTCTTTACCCCTGCCATTTACCTATATCCCAAACTCCAAGTGCTGCTAACTTCTCTTAATCTTTATTCCAAAATATGAGGAGAAGTTCTGGTGATTTCCCTCCCACCAGTGCCTAGCCGTTCCCCGACCTTTTAAAGCCTGTTTTATGATGAGAGAGAAAGAACCCATTGTTTAATTCGAAGATGGCTCCATGATCTGACCTTAACACATGAAAATGTGTTTTGGTCCAATGATCATTTTGCAGAGTCTAAGTCTGAAAATATTCTGGCTTCCAATCTCAAATTTAGCAACACAAACATTACTGTAGTGATTCTTGGAGTTTGTTTTTCCAGGCAAGAAGAACTTTTTGCAACAAGTTAGCTTTCGTTATTTGTGAACCATCTTTCAATTTACTAAATTTGATAGGCTGGAGAAGGAAAGGAGACAAAGCAATAAAATCTCAATAGCCAAGTTCCCGGCGATGTGATTACAGTTACAGGGAAATAAGGGATGACACATTTCAAAAGTAAACTTCTCTTTATATCATCTAATTATGCTCAGTACAAATAAAAATAAGCTCAAAGCAGAGGCTATATTTTCAAAATCCACTTTAATTTGAGGCAGTTAAGAGCAACAATACATTACCCTTCAAAAATAATAAATAAAGTTCCAGAGTAATTGAAAAGAATCTTCATCGCTTCCAAGATGGCACATCCCATCCTCTGTCATGTTTCCCAATTATCACCGTGAGTAATATTCCCTGACACAGGGAGTTTAATTGCCACCTTACAGTGTGTTGCAATTTTTATTTTCCTAGAGCAAAATTTGGGGAATTAAATCTTTGAGAATAAAATTGTTCAATCACAATAACACAATTGTATAAGAACTTTTAAAAAATCTCCCCTGGGGGTTTATAAAGCTCAAAATTCTGCTCTGAGCAAGAAACCAATTTTAGAAATGAGTTAAATGACCCAGAGTAAGAAGAACATCAGATTCACTTTTTCTGAGCTTTGGCAGTTGAAACAAGTCTGGAACATGATTCTTTTTTTTTTTTGGAGACAGAGCCTCAAGCTGTCACCCTGGATAGAGATCTGTGGCATCACAGCTCACAGCAACCTCCAATTCCTGGGCTCAAGCGAGTCTCTTGCCTCCACCTCCCAAGTAGCTGGGACTACAGGCGCCTGCCACAACGCCCGGCCATTTTTTTGGTTGCAGCTGTCATTGTTTGGCAGGCCCAGGCTGGATTCAAACCCGCCAGCTCAGGTGTACATGACTGGCGCCTTAGCCCGTTGAGCCACAGGCGCCGAGCCTGGAACATGATTCCTGACCTCTTCTTGCTCCAGTAAACGTTCCAAGGACGGGTCGCATTCCAACCTGGCAGTGCCACCTTTCTTTCCAGAGCTTTCTAATAACTTGGGATCATCTCTGGATGAAAACCATCCTGGGGCTGGGAGCCCCTTACCTCTGCCCCTTTTATGTCATCTTGAGATTTTATGGCTGATTGCAATCGTTCTTCACAGTTATTTACAGCTAACTGAGAAGCATTCTCATTTCTGTCATCTGCCGTTCCTCCTCCTGCACAGGACGCTCTCTCAGCCGGTCTTTTGCTCCTGGCTGAGCTTAATTCTTTCCTCTTTTCTGGCTGCTGTTTTAGTATCTACAAGGCCCCTTTCCTCACTCCCTGGAGAGTCAGACCAATGCCTCTAGGCCAAAACTCACAGGTATCTCTTGTAGGTCTACTGTTCTTGCTATTAACTGTCTTTTTTCACCTTAAAAATGTTCCCTAAAATTCTTGAGACTGGGCATGCATAACCCAAGTAGCCATGAGGAAATCCAAGGGAGCTGCCAACTGCCTTCTAATCCAGCCATGTTCCCCTCTAAGACAGGGGTTCTAGAATGGGGGAGTCAGTCGGTGATCTTATACACACCCACGTAAGAGAAAAACTCAACTCAATTTAAGATGGGGGGAGGGGAAAAGAGGGAGGAGAATTGGTGTGCTCCCACCTAATAGGGCACAATGTGAGGGTAGACGGCACGGCTCCTGGGTGTGGGGCATGACTACAACAGAGATTCTCCCTGACAAATGTAAACAGTGTAACCTAGTTGTTTGTACCTTCACATTCATCTGAAATCTAAAAAAAAAAAAAGAGTGGGGCAGAGCTGCCTCTTAAGGCTTTCTTAAGAACGTCTTTCTTAATGCCAGACATTCAGCATTGTGTAAATAAATTGTCATGTGTCCTATTTTTTCAATGTCCCATTGAATACTCATACAAGTGAAAACATATTTATGATTATTTTAACCTAGAACCTGACACTGATTTTTCATAAACAAAGTGTTCTGTGCATGGCTTAATATACTTGGAGTTTCTCTGGGATGGATTTCTAAGGAAATCCAAGGGAAGAGTATAATGTTCTGCTTTGTTCAGAACATTATCACAAGTTGTTCATCATTATCTCATTGCCAATGGCAACACAGTGTTTCGGTATAGGAGTTGCCAGTTTAGTACACCTGTATCAGCTGTCTTTGTGGAGATTGTTTTCATGCCAGCATCTGGCTACATCATTATGAATTCTATTGTAGCCTTGCAAACTGAAATACGTAATATTTTACTACAAATTCCTTTCTTTGTGTTTGTCATTTATATTTTGATTAGGGCATCATATATTGTGAAATTATATGTGGAAGCAGATTATAGCATCTCTAATTTTGAGTTCAGGTTAAGAAAGAGGCCATTGTGAAATATTTGTTCTAAAAAGTGGGTACTGGATCTGAAAGAGTTGAGAACCAGTGCTTAAAGATGTGGCTGTGGAACCCAGTTATTCCTCCCAAAAGACAGCAGGGAAAGCCTTTTTTGGGGTTCATTTGCATGTGTATTTGTTAGGTTTCATCTGACACGCATTGCCAAAGTTCTGGGTGGACACAAGGGCTCCCTGGCTATGCATTAGGGTTTTGTTAATAGGTCCAGAGACCAAAGCCTCCACACCTGCTGTGTGCTTGTGCACACAGGAAAGGCAGCCTCTCCTTGGCTGACCCCCACGCCTGCCCCGGAGTAGGCAAAAGAAAACAAAGTGGCAGCGTTAACAGGAGGGGCTTCTGGGGCCGGCCCCACTCTCCTCCCTAGATGCCTCCTCACCTCTCTTTCTCAGCAGCTATTTCTTAACCTTAGTTGTTTTATATTTTAAACCATTATCTCGTGCTTTTAACTTCAGTAATTTCTATGCATTTAACCTATCTCCTTTTTTCATACTTAATTTTAAAATTCAATCTATCTTTTATTCCTCCCTTTTCTATTTTATCTCAAGTTTAATATCTGGGATTTAAATTCTAGTCTTCTAATTCCTTTTCTCTTGTCTCCTATAGCCGTCAGCTTTTTAAACCTCTTCTTTTAAACCTCCTCTGTTTTATTGATTTCCTTCTTCTAACTTATTCCTGTTTTACTTCCATTTGGGGTTTTATGTAGGCTCTATCATCCTTAAACAAAAAAATATGCTTTGTTATTTTTTTCTCTTTCTAAATAATCTGGATGTTCCACAAGGGGAGAGAACCAAAGTATGCACACAAATTCCTCCTGGTTGAGCACTGACAGGGTGGGGGGTGTTCTAAGAAGGCCCCTTGCTTCTTCTGGCAGTGGGGGTCATCCCTAGAAGGATGGCTTTCCTCAGCAGCCTGGCTTTCCTTGGCAATCCTGGAAATTCCCACCCTTGATGACTGCCTTCCTTCCACCTGCCCCAACCATCTCTTCCCCAGGCTGGGCCCCTGGGAGGAAGGCTTCCTGACCCACTGGGCCTGAGGTTTCCTGTCCTGCCTGGAATTCTAACAGTCAGTTGCAACATAGATCTAATGACATTTAGTGTCGTTTCATTTCATATCCTTTGCTCTTACTTTTAGAACAATGTTTAGCATCCTTGTTGGAGGCCAAGCCAGGAGGTTCCTATACTTCCAACCAGTGCACTTGACCACATAGGCAGGGTAAAACCCAGGGTAAAACTCAGAGCTGGAAGGTCATGAACCATGGGGAAGTTGGTGCAGATGCAATTTCACGCCCAAGGTTACCTACAATGAGAGCCACCTGTACCCTGCCCCACCCCCTGTCTTTCCATCAGCCTTCACAGCTCTGTGCAGGCCCTGTCACCATTGAGATGGCCTCACACTGAGCAAGCTGTTATGCTCACAGCTAGATGAATTCGTAGAGTGGCACAGAAGGCATTGAAGTAACTCTTGTCAATTTGCAATAACTCAACAGCCTTGCTACCTGAGTTTAGCTCACCTATGGGCCCTTCATGTACCACCAGGGTCAGATTTTAAATAATTCCCTTCCTACTGGACAGGGCAGTCTTGTTAAGGTGGTCCACATGGGACATTCCAGCATCAGCAGACAGAGCAGCAACTCAGAAATGTGGAACCAAGTGCCCATGGGGTCAATGATTTGCTCAACAAGGGACATGCCCAAAGTACACTTTAAACTAGGCTATGTTTCTGAGAGGTCAAGTTCCCAGACTGGTCATGACCTCTGAGGCTGTGTTCTATTGGAGGAGTGGGGGTGGGCAGTGGAGGTCACAGGTGAGGCCTGCTATCTCAAGGCCTATAACCTCAGAGGGACACTGAGGGCTTCCAGAGGGCACCCTGCCAGGAGCCCAGGTGGCAACAGGCCACTGCACAGGAAAGAATGGCAAAGTCGTCCCTGTGCCGGGGGCCCTCTGGCACCTGCTAAGCCCAATTTAAGGTCCTGTGATGAAGACCCTATGCTTGTCCTGCAGAGCTTGTCCCCCTGACACCCATTAGCAAGCAGTGTTTGGGAAATTGTGCAGTTATGAGGCAGGCGCCTAAATGAATCCTGAAGGAGATGGTACATTTTTTAAGCCACTTAATTGAATCTGTGGCAGTAAATCTTTTCGTCTTCTCTTAGCATTTAGAATTTCAATTTACACCATGGATTTTTGTGCTCAACCCCCAGTGAAAATGAGCATTTGTGCCGAAAAGCTTTTAATCAACCATTTTCAAAATGTCAGCCCCCTTTATCTCCAAAGCCCACTGAATCTTTGTGCCTGTGCTTTAAAAAATATATTCTGTGTATGCCGTTTCTCCTGTTCCGTTTCTCACATTCTTTATCGGGGCTTAGTCAGAGTCATTTTTGATGTTCATCTCTCTCTTAATCTTCTTAGATTTCTTTTTTAAGGTGAGCTTTCCACTTCAGCCTTGCTGAACTATTAAGATTCTCTGTGGCCGCTGCCTCCTCAATAAAGATACACTTCTGCGGAAGGCCCTCACACAGCCTTCTATTTTAGCACATGGAAGGTTAATTGCCCAGTGTTTAATTAAATCAGCCATTTTTCTTTAACGTTGTTTGTGGAACTCCATAGTAAATTAAGCCATAACTTGTCCTCATTTTATGAGGAGTTTGAGTTTTGAGTGTTCTTGCTCATTCTTTTTCCAAAGGCTGGTCATAGCAAAATCTAATTTCTAAAAAAAAAAAAAGAAAACCTTAATGGAAAAACACAAGATACCATAACAGAGATAGAATTTTAGGGATTTTTTTTAAGGGCAAATATTTTTATTTTATGGAAAGGCTCCTTTTTTTTCTTCTTTAGCAAGACAGAAAAGATATCCAGTCAAATTACTGCCTTGGTGGGATCACCAAGGCAGGCCCTTCTGCTCTGACCGCAGGCCAGGCAGCAAATCCCCACTGGGGCCTTTCACATGCTGCTGTCATGTGAGCTGCCACCAGGGGGCAGTGTGACCCACCACTGGCTGATACGCTAATCAGAGCCCCTGCTGCCCCGACTCCCTGCATGGGGCAGGATGTTCTCCTATCGATTCCTCCCTGGCCCTCTGGTTTCCCATGAGCTTAATCAGCTGTGCAGTCTTCAGTCCTTGCTCCTTGATTTGTCAGGAGAATGAGTTATCTGAGTGCACGCTCCCCGTGATTTGTAGGTTAGAGAACTCAGCCATACTTCTGTGACCTTTTCAATATTCTGTTATTAGATAGGCTGGCCATTTTAACTTTCTTCTGAACAAAGTCTCTTCAACATGTGCTGAAGAGGGAGAATGGCCAGTTAATCAGAACACCAAACGCTGAAAAGGTCGAACCAGGGCTGTGGGTATTAACATTTACCGTCTGTGTCAGCATCCTGTAGCCCGCAAGGCTCGGAGCCTCCAGGGTCTGGTGCTATGTGACAAAGGGACAAGGTTTTGCCTTAAGATCCCCTTCAACCCCTTGCAGACAGAGACTGCTCTTTCCAGTATTATCCTCTTCCCTATGGGCAAATCAGACTCCTCACTATGCCTACCAGGCCCCACACATGCCTGGGCTTCTGACTCCCCCCAACCTCATCTCTTAACACCCTTCTCTTCACTTTTGATGGCTCAGCCCTGGGGGTCCTTGTATGCCAAGCTCCTTCCAGCCTCAGGGCCTTGGCTTACATCTCCCTGTCCCAAGAATTGTGCAGGGTTGTCTCTCTCAAAATTCAGCTTTCAACTCAAATGCTGTCTCATAAACACCCAGCATATCCTAGCCACTGACATCCTCATGGAAACACCCTATTTACTTTCCCTTCGTCATCTTCCCCATCTGTCATATGTGTCTATTTACAGGTTTATTCTCCACCTGACGCTATTTAAATGTAAGCACCTTGAGGACAAGAATGCTATGTGACACGGTCACTGCGGAGTTTCCAGTGTTTGTCACAGACACAGTACACAGCAGGTCCTCAGTGGATGCTTACCGAGTGACAGTGATGGTGCAATTTATTAAAAAATAGTTCCATAACTTGGACACCTCTTTGGTCACTGTAAACCTTTTCTGCCTGCCTCCCGATGTCCTTTTTCTTACCTTCCTCTCGGAGGACCCATGGGACTCCCTCTGGTGACACAAGAAGCCAGGTGAATCCCAGCAGAATTTGAACTCACTACAGCTGTTCACTTAAAGTAGCAGCAAGAGACTCACATAAAATAGAAGCTTTTGCATAAGCACAAGGCAGCATCATAATTTATAGCAATGCAACCATTTCCAAGACCCAAACTTTGAACTTAAAAATACTCACTCTCGCTTCAAAAGACCAAAAAAAGAAAACAAAATTCTACAAGTTCCCTTTGCCTAATTTTCTGGAGCAGGGCATTCTAACACCGTTCAACGATACATTTAAACTTGGATTTGTACTGAAATATTGAAGCCAAACAGTATCAGTATGAGAAGGAACCATCCTCTGCGATTCAGGGCTCTCCCCTTGAAGGCCTGCCATGAGGATGCCTCTGTGTTAGCTTGCCGGGGGCACACGTAGGTGGAAGACAGCCGTTCTTTCCTGGAAGAGCTCAATTCAGGGCTGGCACAAGCTGCTTCAGGCAGCACGGGAAGTGAAGACACCATATGTATTTGCCCTGTGGCAAGTGAAGACTCCACTCAGCCCGCAGTCCCAACTGCAAAGGCCTGTGTGTCTATATCCCCACAAAGTGGGATGAGATGGGTTTTTAGCACTTTAAAAATGTGTGGAGTTGGATGTGTCGTCTCTGAAACAATGTGGACGCTTTTGGTCCAGAATGTCTCCCTTCAGCCCTAAGGTAAACAAGGAAACAGCCATATGGCGTGCTTTATTCTCAGAAGTCTTCTAGGAATCCAACCAAAGCTTCTCAGAAAGGCCTGTGTTTCAGTTCCTTCCAAATCAGAGCCTGGGTTTTCAGGATGGCGATGTGGAAAGACTTCCCTGTGACGGTGTGACATTTTCCCGGGAGCACTTTTGGTCCAGTTCTCAGGCTGCAGCAGGCGGACGCACTGGAGCAGCTGAGCCTGGCTGTGCTTTCCCTCCTCGGCTTCCCTGCACCTTGGGACACACCACGGTAAGAACTGCAGGGAAGCAGACTTCCCTGCCACTGCGGGGTCCTTTGCAGTAGGTCATGCCAGGAGTTTGGAATCAGAAGAGTGGGAAAGGAAATTAAAGCTAATGGCTTTAAAGAGCCTGTCCACTGTGATCCTATGGAATCAAACAAATTCCACAGGTGACATGGGATGTACCTGAACAGAAACCTAATCTGATTTCACATTTCATTTGGCTAGTCAGATGGAATTCGGCTGTCCATGCTCTGCTGCCAAGAACACCAAACCCAACAGGCAGGATCAAGATCCCAGAGTGTGAGACTGGGATGGACAGGAGACTAGCCTGTCTGGCCTCTGCCTTGTAAAGATCAACCTTAACCCAGGAGAAGTCTGGCCTCTGCCCTTGGCTCCTGGGAGGTGGTCCAGAACCCTTGCACTGTGCCACCTGATGAGAACACCTTTGCTGACCTGAGGACTTTGTACCAGGACACACAGTCAGTACTAACGATGTGATCTATGGTGGGGGGCATTGGACCATGTAGTCTCAACTCAACCTCTTCTAATGCCAGAGACCAAAGTCAGCCATGTCTCCATGACGGAGTCCCAATATAACCCTTGGATCTCCCTGGTTGGTTGTATTCCACGTACATTATCACACATCATTGCTGGAGAGGCAAGGGCTATCTGTGCAACTCCAGTGGGAAGGGACAGCTGCAAGTTCTGTGCTTGGAACACTCCTGGGCCCCACCCTGTGTGCCTCTCCCTTCTGCTGAATTAATCTGTCTCCTTGTGCTGTAATAAACCATAGCCATGAGTATAAAGGCTTTTCTGAATTCTGTAAGTCCCCGGGGTGTATTACTGAGCAATCGGTGTCAGACATGAGAGTGATCCGGGAGCTACTCAACTCTGTAGAAACTAAGGTTCAGGCAATAGGAGGGAGAATGTGTGTCTCCTGGTGCCCAGCTGGGTTCCCTAATGCAGGGGGTGTACACAGATGGTTTCCCTGATCCTGGAAACAAACACGCACCAAAACAGAACCAGGGGACTATAGCCCCTGCAGTCTAACCCCACGGGCAGCTGTGCCCTTGGCCTTGCTGTCAGATGTACCTGGACCCTCCAACTCAAAGTCCCCTCGGTCATCTCCTTGTCTCCCCACTCTGGACATGTAGTTGGCTTGTCATCTGGCCCATTCTAATCACTTTATTTCATGTCTGAAGATCACTTGGCAGGCCAGGATTTTTCCTGATGCCAACTAGCTTTTTCTGCAAAAGGGGATTTTCCAGATGACAGTGTTTTAGGGATTCAGTTTTTCTTGTGGTGGGAACAGCCAATCTTGAACAAATGAAGGTCACGATAGATGATGCAGCTGCAGGGACTGGCTCACGGGCAGCCTGGGCTCTGCAGGGCTTCTAGAAGGCATCCCACATGTGGCCGGCTACGTGCCACCAGCCTCCAATGCTACCCCAGCCTGCTCTGCCCTTGTTAATGTTAATCTCTGTGTGTCTTCCAAAGCTTAGTGCCCATCTGGCATTTGAGACTTGGCTAAACAGAATCCTACCTCTCAATGAAACAAGAAGTCAGTTATGCAAGTTGTTGTATTTGGCAACTACCATCTTGCTCATTCACAGCACGGCCCTTTCCTCTATGAATAGCCTCCCTGGGCTCATGACTCTTGTGGCCCTCAGCAGGGTCACAGAATGTCATAAAAGGATGAGTACTGACAAATCAGGGCAATGCCTTCATTGCACAGGAGGAGAAAGCGAGGCCATCAGGAAAGGGGCAGGGTGAGAGAGCAGGTGAGCTCGGCCACAATCCAGTGGGGTTAGAGCACCAAGTCCCAGCACCCAACCTAACACAGCCCCCCCCGCCCCCCCGTCCCTGTACCTGCCTTCTTGTTCTCCACAAGACACTCAGCTTGGGTGGGTCCCATTCTGACAGGTGGCACCTCCCACACAATGGTGAGATTTTAGACTCCAGCAGGCACACTGGGCCTGGAAGGCAACATGCATATGTTGTATGATTTGGTGGACTCTGTCACTTGGTCACCTGGCATCAGCAGGGCTTAAGGAACCCATTAGAAGCCCCACTGAGGACAGTCTGAAAGCTGAGGCATTCCTGCTAGCAGAGGACACAGGACAGCTAACTCTTAACATAGGTAGATGAGCACCTACCTCTATCCCCAGGAGCCAGTGAGGTCCTGCTGACTTGTCCCCTTTGCTGAGGTTGGTCTTGTCTAGCAGGGCCACCTCTCTGTCTCTCCAAGCTGAGCTCATCCCATTGGGTTCCCATCTCACCTCCTCTGGGATGCTCCTCTGGACACCCAGCTCTCACTGTCCTATCTCCTTTAAACTGTCACCGTGTATAGAGACAGCCATGCAGCTCTCATCTTCAATCATGCCCTAATTGTTTTCTGTCTGCCCTGATGAGACCCTGAGTTCTCTAGGGCAGAGGATGGAACCAGCTGCTGCCAAGGGTTCTCAGCTGATGGCGGAGGGAATGACAGGGTAACACGGATTATGGCAGCTGTGGCTGGCAGGCCGGCAGTGGGCAGGAAGATGCCCCTTACTTGTCATCTGACCCCCGACAGTCACCCTAGAGTTTGCCATCTGGATCACCACATTTAAGGATGGCTCTATCCCCAAGACAGAGTTTTAATTCGGAAAAAACTAGCCATGGCCCATAGGAAGCCCAGTGAAGACTCCTGGCAGCAAGAGAGGGCTTGTCCTAGCCCTGGAAAGTGACAGGAGAAGTGTGTGTCTAGGGCAGGCCAGGAGGACCACAGACCTGCATGGCGTGGCCTCCCAGGGCAGACAAGTGTGAGGCTGGGTGTGGGGCCAGGGCAGCAGGGGACTGGGAAGGCTGGCCTTGGGGCACCTCGGGTTTCGAGTCCACTGTCCTGCCAGCCAGAAAGGAGGGGTGAGGGATGAGATGGTGCTGTGTGAGAAAGACTGGGGTGCTCAAGGCAGGGAGCGAGCAAGAGGCTGAATAAGAGGGAGGGGTTTCAAGAATGAGAAGAAGAAAGAATCCCAGAGAACTCTGCGGAAGCCCCTATGGGGTGTGAGGCGACTGGCTCATGGATGTCAGGGAAAGAGAGGTCGGGGCAGTGGCAGGGAGGCTGGGGAGCAGAGCTCCCAGATGCCGTGCCTGGGCACAAACTGGCACTATGACATCAGGTCTTGGCTGTGTCCCTGATTTTTGGATGCCTGCCTGTGTTGCCCTAGGCATTTTGTAAGGGGTGGGCCCAAGCAGGGCAGGAGCCTGGTGCCCCAGGCACTCAGGGGAGCATCAATCCCAAGCCAGCAGTGCAGACAGGCCTGTGGGACTCAATGGGACGAGCTCACCGACCTACACTGGGCATCCCTGCAAAGACTCTGAGCACGACAGCTCTGCCCACGTTCCAGAGCCACCCAGGAGCCAGCTCTGCTTTCCACGCACCCTCTCAGCAGGTGGCGTTCCTGACATTGAACATATTTGCTTCTGAGGACATTACCCCACATAGTTCTCACGAAATTTAAAATCAGGGCTAGTGTCCCTAAAGCGCCCACAATGGAAGAGCATGCATGCCGGAAGAAGGCCTCGGGCCTGGGGAAAGTGTGGCTGACTCCTGGTGGTAGGATGGACCTGTCTGGGATGTGAGAGCCCCTGGGTGCCCCTGCAGCGGGACTCGTCCGCACACCATAAGAACTCTCCAGAGGAAAAAAGCGTCGCATCCATTTGAAGAGCCTACAGAATGACACAGAATGTGGCGGCTGATTCATGTGTGCAGACACCAGCTGGAAGACAAAGAAATGTCATTTTCACCTTTGTTCTCAGATTCCTTTGAAGTGTGATTAAAACCATGGTTATTCTAATCGCTGGGTGTTGTTTGTTAGAGGAGCCTCATTTAAAAACACTGATTTGGGGCTTGAAAAATATTGAGGTACCAGCAGTGTCTACTGGAGCTGGAAGGAGCCCCGTCATCAACGCCCTTCACCTGTCCCCCCGCAACCCCTACTTGCGCAGCCCAGGGACAGGAAGCCGCTTCCGTGTTGCACAGACAGTCCCCACTATCAAAGGCTCACTGTTTTATGGGGGAAGCTGCTTCATCAGGAGAGGAATTAAAATTCATGACACTGACAAGTAGGGCTCTTGAAATTGGCCTGTGGTCACCCACCCACGGCTGGGGCTGTCCAAACACCTCAACAAATTTTTAGGCGAACGGTCTGCTGCTTTGGAGGTAGTTTTCTTGTTTCTCCTACAGGGAGACAATTGTTAATGCTGAGATTTGAGGACCAGAAGAGGAAAAACCTGCAGTGTGTAGATTTACGTGTATTTTACTGTCCCATGGGATGAAGTTTCTAGATTGTGGGTTGCCCTAGTCATCGCCCCTGGAGGTCACCCATGTGTCAGTGCCTCCCTACACACATGCTGCCCTGGGGAGAACACGCAGGCCGCTGAAAGAGGGTGTCCCCCTGCAGCCGTCCCCACTAGGACTGGTTCATTGCCCAGGCCTCCTGGCTCCCCCAGCCAGGCCCTCTCACAACTTGCCCTGGAGTCAGTAGGAGGCCAAACTCCTCTTGAAGGTCATAAAAAGTCAGTGAGGGCAACTGCACAGATGGCCAATTCCAAGTGACACTTGGAGCAGGAGGAATAAAATCAGGGGGACGAAAGCAGGAGTCATTGCCTTAACACCACCCACAGGGCAAGGCATCAGATTCTGAACAGTTAATTTCTCCCTCCAGATGCTGGAGGATTCTAGGAATCTGCATTTCAAATGCAGCATTTTATGGTACAAACTGGGCTTCTAGTGGGCAGGAATTGAAATTCATGGCACTGAGCAGGGCATTTTGCTGTAATTGTGTCTGTGGAGGGGGGGGGGCGCAGCTCCTTCTTGCACAGTTCAGGCACCTCTCCCACCAGGTGTCTGTGGCTACAGTGTTGCTGACTGCTTTGGACTGAATGCTTCTGTCTCCAGACTTTTATACACATTAAAGCCTAAATCCCTACTGGGATGGTACCAGGAGGTGGGGCCTTTGGGATGTAACTGGGGCATGAGAGTGGCTCCCTCATGAATGGGATTAGTGACTTTATCATAAGACACACGAGAGGTGATCTCATTCTCTGCTATGAGATAATACAACAATAGGTGGCTGCCTGTTAACCAGAGCGAGCCCTTGGCAGAGACCAAATCTGCCAGCAGCACTTTGACCTTGGATTTCCCAGCCTCCAGAACGGTGAGAAACTATTCTGTTAAGGAAGCCCAAATGGGGCTAGTCCCTCCCAGGAAGTGCTGAAGGTCTTAGGAAGAGCTCAAGGGCTCTGTACACATAGGAGCTGAGCTGACACCCACAAGCCCTCTGCCTTTAGGGGTGACACAGGGAGTCATCAGCACCTTAAATCATGGCTTTGGGGAGTTGCAGGAATCCGGAGGGCTTGTTCCATGTCCTTGAAGCACACCCTGAGAGCATTTGTTATTGTGAAATCCACAGCAACAGTACCACATTGGGGCGGGTGGGGGGATGCGACGAGCTATCTGGAGAATAAGAGACCTATTGTGTGCACATAGGAGGGAACCAGTGTAAACAAGCAGCAGCATCGATGTGAAAGTCTATAAGCTGGAATAGACTGCTTTGTGGCCACACTGGCTTCCTCTACCAGTAGAGGCACCAAAGAAGCACCGTGGTCTGAGCGGAATAAACATTGTCTGGCGTGAGCAACTTACTAGGGGAATGCTGGACTGAGCAACTGTTTGGGGCAGACCCCACCATTCCCAGTCTTTCTGCTCAGGAAGCCTGATCACAACCTAGTATGTTATAGGATGCAGCCTCTGGCCCCTCCATCTCCCTGGGGACACTGAGGCAGGTGACCAGCACAGGTACCTAAGCAGCAGATGGGCCTCAAAAATCACAGCATGAAACATTGCCTGGCTCTGCCTCCAGCACAATGCTTTCCTCTATGTTGGCTTTAATAGAACTGTTCATGGAGGTTCAGAATTATCTCCCACTCTTCGGGAAGCAGGGGGAGCTCCTCTCCTTAAACTCTGCCTATCCTACAGTCAACATACTCAAAAGCATGGATAGAAGGGGCTAAGCCACTTGCCTCTACCTGACTTGCAAAGGAGTCCCTTGGGACAGGGAGCCCTGAGCTCCACACGAATCAAGGCTGCCCTGCCCAAGTGGTAATTTAGAAGGGTAATTTCACAGGATCCTCAACACCTCACCCCATGCTCACCCACCCAGCCTCCAAATGTCCACACTCAGACTTACACTGGGAACAAAGAAATATATGTCATAATTACAGGTAGTTGGATGTGTAAATTTCTTCTATCAGTCATCATCGAGACAAGTTTATTCTGGGTGAGGGTTCATGTCAGTAGTGGCGCTGAAGGGAGGAGGGAAGTTTCCAAACAAGGGGACTGAGTTCAGGGCACACAGATTTTAACAGAGATAAGTTCTAAGTACACATACTTGTCTCTGCAGGATTGAGCGGTGCAGACAGAACGGTCTTTTATTATTTTCCCCTCTAGACAGAAAGAACGACAACATAACTATCCTGTTTAAATATGAGTCCACCCAATCATGCTCTTGGTGGGAAGTTAAACCATAAAAACCCCCTAGAAATGGACTGAATATGTCTTCCAAAATTCCTATGTTGACTCCTAAACCCCCAATGTGATGGTATTAGACTGTGGGGCCTCTGGAAGGTAATGAGGTCATAAGGATGAAGCTCTCATAAACGGGATTAGTGTCCTATAAGAAGAGACAAGGGAGATGATCCTCTCCTTCTCTACCACATGAGGACACAGCAAGTGGAAAGCAGGAGGAGGCCCCTCGCCAGACACCAGGTATGTGGCCACCTTGATCTTGGCCTTCCTAGCCGCCAGAACTGTGGGAAAGAAATTTCTTTAAGCTACTTAGACTACGATATTCTCTTATGGCAGCCAGACTGACTAAGAGACACCTTATTTCAATAGTTCAGGCCTATGACAGTGTTGGGTGACATGGGGCCATGTGTTTGGGAAGGAAATCTTGGAAT
The DNA here is from genome assembly GCA_963573935.1 of Arctocebus calabarensis. Lineage (NCBI taxonomy): Eukaryota > Metazoa > Chordata > Mammalia > Primates > Lorisidae > Arctocebus > Arctocebus calabarensis. The sequence goes on along the minus strand of CAUYON010019843.1, from coordinate 14,578 downwards.
CTCAACATTTTTGGAGTTGTAACAGAACCCTGAAGGGACATGAAATTCACATCCTCCATCTACAAAGGACTGAGTTCCTGAGTGAGCTGGCACATCACCTGCTTAGCTGTCTCAACTTTGACACCTCTGTCTGTCCTGAAGGGATTCTCCGCTGACTTACTGTCCAGTGCACTTTTGAGCACCCATCACCAGCCCTTTTCCCAACGAGCTGATGGTCTGACTTATTGTGAATGAAGAGATAAGTTTATAAACTGCAAGTGCTATTTTCGAAAAAATAAAAAAACCCCAAAACATAGTATGTGTATGGTTTATACGTAAACAAAGAAAAGACTCTGAAGTTATATACCAAAATATTTCCCATGGTTCTCTCTGATGGTAAATCACTTTATTTTTCTCTTTTGTGTTTTTCTGTATGTCCTAAATTCTCTGGAAATAATACATAATACCTTTGTGATGAGAAAAACAACAAAGAAAGAAAGCAACAGCAGTTACTTTTAAAGACCCCCAATCAAGGTTTTCCTGTCTTGATTGAAATAGCAAAGCTTCATGCTAGCTCCCCATTGTCAGAAAACAGCTGGAACACCGGTGACAGCATGAAAGGAAATAAACTGGTTAGTAAAAAGTGGTGGAGGAGCTTTAAAGTAGATGCTACTTTGTGACAAAAATGTAGCATATTCTATTCTTGCTTCTGTTAGGTATAGTTGATCCTTTAGAAGTAGCCACCAAAAATATCTACTTGTCTAGAAATGGGACTTTTTGTTACATTGAGTTTAGTAATAGACTCAAAGGTTAATTTGCTCTTTCCACATTGGCACAATTAAAAATGGGAAGAACCCTTGTGAGAAGAAAAGAGTAGACACAGAAGAAAATGTTACAAGTCTCTGAAAGTTCCTGGCCTGGGAAAGCAGTCATACTGCTTGTATCAATTGATATTCAAAGTAAATGGAATAAACTAAGTAAATGGAGATGTACTATGTTGATAGATGCAAAGACAATCATGTAAAGATGCCATTCTTCCCCACAATCTGAAATTGACCACAGATTCAATGTAATCCAAATCAAATTTCCAACAGGGGTGAGTGTACATGCACAAGCTGATTCTATAATTTATAAACTTGTACAAAGTCCTAAGGACAGTTTCAGGGCTCTTAAAGAGGAAGGTCAGGGCTTGCCCTATGAGTTATCAACCTTTTTGTACAGCGTTAGTAATTAAGACAGTGTGGCATTGGTGTACGAACAGATCAATCGAACAAAAGAAAGAATGATATATACAACTTTGACACCTCTGTCTCTCCTATATATCGCAATGATATATACAACTAAGTATTATGTAATCCATAGAAATTTTTTTAAAATAGGTCTCTACAAATACAGGCACATGCTACGGACAGAGGTGGTACTGTAAATCTCTGCAAGGACAGGTGGATTTTTAAATAAATGATGCTAGTGCATGTGAGAAGACATAAAACTAGGATTATGCTTTATACAAAATATTTAAATCCAGGCAGTCTAAAAAAATAAACATGGGATTCCACTTCTGGAATGATGGCAGGAGGAGACGTTCTGTAGACTTGTTCTCCAGAGAAATAACTGTAACTGGTGAAATGATGATTTAAATAACCCCAAAGTCAACCACTTAAAGCACCTGGAAATTTTCCTTGGGGCATGCAACATACGAAGAAAAACTCATTCAAGACAATCTACTAAATCTCAGTAAGAATAGGAAGAATCACTTGAACCATGATCTGCTTGCTCCCACTCTCCCCCGATCAATGTTAAGGAAACTCCAGTCTGGAAGAGGGTGGCCAAAGAGAGAGGGCTCCCTCCACCTCAGTTCACAGTCAAGGTCTATAATATCTCCCTAGGAGGTCAGGATGCCAGCACATTTCATACCCACTAGGTCCATGCTGCAGAAATTAAATTCCAGGTAAGTACAACTAAGTCTGGGGCTCTCATCTCTTATCCGCCCCTGACTCATAGGATAAAAACTCTATGGCCTGCATGGGAGGAATTTGACATAAGCTCAATTCTAGGTTGGAAGTTCCATGCTGAAAGAGGTAAGTTGGGAAGACCAGAGGCTGCCATCCACACAGAGCATGCTGTTCACAAACCAGGGGTGTCATTCTGAGAGAACTGTGCCACTATCCCCATGCTAAGCTCTGGAGCAGTGGCTTGGCGATTTTGCCAGTGGTGAGAGATAAGACATAAAAATGGAAAGCTGACTTGACTTGGAACAGAATATGAGAAATTTCAAGCCTATGGGTGCTCTTAAAATAATGAAAATTTTGATGGTAAATGATTAAGAGGAGGCTGTAGATCCATGAGAGCAATAAGCTGGATTATGGCCCAGCTAGTTTGCTAGGGAAGAAAATTAACAAAACAAGAATGGACAAAACCTCAGAGAAATGTGTGACACAATTAAGCATACCAACATATGTGAAGTAGGGGTACCAGAAGGAGAGGAGAGAGAGAAGGGAACATAAAAAACAGTTGGACGAATGGCTAACAAGTTCCAAAACTTGATTTGAAAACCGGTAATTAGTACATTCAGGAAACTTAACAAACTCCAACTAGGATAAATACAAAGAGATACAAATCCAGACACATCATAGCAAAAATGTTGAAAGCCAGAGACAGAGAGAAAAACTTAAAGGCAGCAAGAGAAAAATAACTCAAGTATAAAGGAACTCCAATATGCTCACAGCTGACTTTTTATCAGAAACAACAGAAATCAGAAGGCAGTGGAATGACATTCAATGTGCTGAACAAAATACCCAACCAAACTCTTATATGCAATATAAATAGGAAAAAGGGCAAAAACCACATAATCAGTTCAATTGTTATAGAAAATACATTTGATAAAATGTAGCACTTATTTTTGATAAAAATTAAGTAGGACTAGAAGTGATAAAGGACATATACAGAAAAGTCATAGCTAATATCACACTTAACGGGGAATAACTAAATGCTTCCACCTTAAACCAGGAATAAGAGAAGAATGTCTGCCTTCATCATTTCTAACCAAAATTGTACTAAAGGCCCTAATCAGAGTGATTAGGTAAGAAAATAAAATATAAGCTGTCTAGGTTACAAAAACATGAAACTATCCCTACTTACAATCACATTACTTTTTATAGGATGAAAAAATTGATGAAAATTTGTAAGTTTTCAAGACTAGGCAAATATACAAAAAACAGCTGTGTTTCTACACATTAGCAATAAACATTCTGAAACTGAAACCATGAAAACAATTTATAATTCACTCAAGAATAAAACATGTATTTATAAATCTGACCAAAGAAGGGCAAAGCTACAAAAAATGTTGAAACTAAAGACTAATGTAAATGAAAAGACATCCCATATTCATGGATTGAAAGACTAAATACTGACAATACAGCACAGCATTTTACTGCCAACATTTCCTAAACTAATCTAGTCATTTGATGTAATTTGTATCAGAATCTCAGCTTGTTTCCTTCAGAAATTGACAAGCTAATCTGAAAATTCATATAGAAATGCAAAGGATTCAGAATAGTTAAAAATAATCTTGTGAAAGAATAATAAATGGGAGGACTGATACTTTCTGCTTTTAAAACTTACTACAATGTTACACTAATCAATATAGTGTGGTACCAGCATAAAGAAAGACATATAGATCAATAGAACAGAATTGCGAGTCTAGAAATAAATCCCCCAAATTATGGGTAATTGATTTTTGATAACAGTTCCTAGGCAATTCAAGGGGAAAGAATAGTGATCAAAAAAAATGATGTAAGAATAACTGGATGAATGAAACAAATAGTGCAGGAATAACTGGATATTGTCATATAAAATATAACCTCACGCCATATGCAAAAATTAACTTTAAACAGACTTAAGGTAGTATAAGACCTAAGTGTAAAAGCTAAAACTATAAAACCCTTTGGAAAAAAATAAATATAAATCTTTGTGACTTGGGTTAGGCAAAGCCTTCTTATATATGACATCAAAAGCACAAGTAATAGGCTCGGCACCTGTGGCTCAGCGGGCTAAGGCGCCAGCCACGTACACCTGAGCTGGCGGGTTCGAATCCAGCTTGGGCCCGCCAACCAACAATGACAACTACAACCCAAACAAAAATGGCCGGGCGTTGTGGCGGGCGCCTGTAGTCCCAGCTACTTGGGAGGTGGAGGCAGGAGACTCGCTTGAGCTCAGGAATTGGAGATTGCTGGGAGCTGTAATGCCACGACACTCTACCCAGAGCAACAGCTTGAGGCTCTGTCTCAAAAAAAAAAAGCACAAGTAATAAAATAGAAAAACAGGTAAATTGGACTTCATCAAAATGAAAATCTTTGTGCTTCTAAGGATAACATATAGAAAGTGAAAAGAGAAAATTTTGCAAAGCATATATCTGATCAGGGAATTACACTCAGAATATATAAAGAACTCTTACAACTCAATAATAAATAGGCTGATAACCAAATTAAAAAATGGATAAAGAATTTGAATCGATACATTATTCAAAAGAAGATATACAAATGGTCAATAATTAACTGAAATGATCTTCAATGTCATTATCCACCAAACACTAGGTAACTGTAGTTAGAGAAGACACGTAAGAACAAGAGCTGGCAAGGATTTGGAGAAATTGAAATTCTTATACACTGCTGGTGGGTATGTAGGGTGGTCAAGGCACTCTGGCCATTTCTCAAAAGGTTGAACATAGTATTGACATATGACCCAGCAAGTCTGTCCCTAGGTATGTCACCTAAGAGAAATGATAACATATGTTCACACAAACGCTTATACAGAAATGTTGATAGCAGCATTATTCATAATAGCCATGAAGTGGAAGCAACTCTAATGTCCATCAACTTCTGAAGGATAAAATCTGATATATCCATCCAATGGGCTTTTAGTTAGAAATAAAAAGGAATGAGGACTGATCCATGCCACGACCTGGATGGACCTTGGAAACATTATGCTGAGTGAAAAAGGACAGTTACAAAAAGCCACTTAATGTATGGTTTCATTGATATAAATTGTTTTGTAGAATAGACAAATCTATAGAGACAGAAAGAAGATTAGTGGTTGCGAGGGCTGGTGTGCTGGGGCAGGGGAGGAACTGGGACTGACTATTAAAGGATGCAGAATTTGGGGGGGGAGATAAAAATGTTTTAAAATGGATGATAATGGTCGCACAACTCTTTGGATGTGTTAAAGATGTTGACTTGCACACTTTGAATGGTTGATTAGTACATAAAGCAATCCATAAAGCAGCTATGATTTTCTAAGTTTTCAGATTAATGTGAGTGTATATATGATTAGGTTATATTATTTGCATTTGTAAAAAGTTTCTATGTTAAAAAAACTGAATGTGAAGAGCAAAACTATAAAGTAGAAGCAGGGAAGTTTTTTTTGTTTTTTTTGGTTTTTTTTTTGCAGTTTTGGCCAGGGCTAGGCTTGAACCCTTTACCCCTAGTATACGGGGCTGGCACTCTACTCCTTGAGCCACAGGCACCACCCACAGGGCAGTATTTTTTTAAAAAAGGAACAAAGTCTACTAACCACAAGGGAAAATGTTTGATAAATTCAGCTACATTAAAATTAAGAATTTCCACCCTTAAAAAGAAACCATGATAGAGTGAAAAATCAAGCCACCAGCAGAGGAATATGTTTATAATAGACATAATCAATAAAAAGTAAGTACCAGGAATACATAAAGAACTTCCCTAAGTTAATACAAAACTCCCCATAAACAGCTGGATACAACTAAGTGCAAAAGACTTGTGCAGGCACTAGAGGAAACTAGAATGATCAATAAACCACACGATGCTCTGTTCATTAGTAGTTAGGGTAGGTGTCAATTGAAACCACCACGAGGAACCATTCCGTACAGACAAGGAAGAAAAACTAAAAATGTTCAGTATCGCAAGTGTTAGTGAGGATGAGAAGCACGGGATTCTTACGTGCTGCTGTTTTTAGGGTAAAACTGGTCACAGTTTCAGAGCAGAGGATGGCAGTACCTGGCAAGGACAGGCAGCCACTGCGGGGGGTGGGGGGGTGGGAGGATGGGGAGGGGTCCTGCTGGAGGAGCAGCTGCAAGGTGCACAGGAAGACATCTCAGACTGACTCCACCACTGTCACTTGGAGTAACTGCAGATGGGAACGAACCTGAGTGTTGGCTGTCAGCAGCAGAACAGATCAATTGTGGTGTATTCAGATAAAGGGATATTTAGCACCCAAAATAAACAAGTTATGCTCTACTTAGTTTAGTATGCGTAAGTCTTACAAATATGAAGCTGAGTGAAGGAATAAACCACAAGAACACCAAGGCGCAGTTCAATTTATATGAAGTGCAAAACCAAGAAAAAGCAAACCATGTTGAGACCCATTTATAAATACCAATGTAGATGATTATAAGGAAAATCTAGAAAATGATTGTCACAGGAGTCAGGACAGTCGTTGTCAAGGCAGGGAGGAGGATGTGACTGGGAGGGGCCTGAGGGACAGGGTGTATTTCTAAAGTACAGCCTAATCCCCAAAGCATGGCTCCCCTTACTGACCATTCTTTTATCTGCCTGCGTACATTTTTATCCCATTGTCTGTATGTCGTAGTTTAGAATAAAAAATTAAGAAGAAGATTTTCAACAAGTGGCTTCCCTTCCAAGCCTGTGAGCACGTCAGTAGGTGGGCCCTGCACAGGGACACAGCTCTGTGCAGGGGATCTCAGGGACCTTGAGCAGGAAGTTGGAGGAAGAGGACAGGCTGTGGCAGCAGACACAGACCAGGACGCTCCTGTCACACCCAGGAAAGGCAGACTTGGATTCATGCACATCGCATAGGTGACACTGACATGTGACCAACCCAGCAGGGTCCTGCTCTCAGAGGTTTCTTTAGTCCCTCACAGCTTTGCAGTCATTAAGTCCTTGCTGCTTTGCTGACCTAAGTGAAAGCTGGCTTGCTGCCACCCCCTGCCCCCTTCACTGTCATTCCCGCCTCTCCTTAGCAAGTGTTTCCTGCACATTTGCTCTGGGCCAGGCCTGGTGTCAGGTAGGGAATATGTCATTGAGCAAGGCACATCTGGTCTGTATAGTTCTGTGAGCGGATGACATTACTCACGATCTTCCAATTCGTTGGCTAATACTGTACCAAGGGACAAAGACCACGCACGAGTACATTTCCCCAGGTCCAGGCCTGGGCTCAGTGCAGTAACCCTGGGAAGCCAGGTGAGGTCTTTCAGTATGATCCACACAATATTAATTAGTGGCTACTCCTACGCTCCTGAAGGCTTCAGAGATGGCAAGTCTGGTCGCTAGGAAGCAATTTGTATAAGACTGATGTAATTTCTTTTGGGATGATAAAAATTTTAAATTGCTCTGATACAAAACATAAAAGAGCATCTTCTTTTTGTAAAAGAAAAGAATATGCTGTTTAGGTATTGAGGATACCTGGTGGGCTAAAAGTTAAATGTAGATGTAATAACCAGGACATACATAAACTATACTTAAGGAGATTGTTTTCTTCTAGCCTTAAACCCATTAGCTCTTATGCTCTGTTTTCAGAATTTACAGCCTCCCTAGGGATTTTCCTCAGCACTAGAGAGGAACCCAGACTCAATGGACAATGCAGCTAATTGCTTTTCCAACGTACTCCCATCCAGGAATGTGTCGTGCTGGGGCTGTGGGTATGCACCATTTGCATATATGGTCTCACGTGTGACTTTAACCAAAGCGGGCGTGGGGGAGCCCAGAAAACAGTTTGGTCTGGGCAATTGTGTGCAAACACCTACAGCATTGCCAGTGACCTGATTTGTTCTCCACTCCTCATGGCCACATTTCCTAGTGCCTGGCGTCTTCTCACAGCTCAGCTGCTCACAGAGGGCTCCCAGACCTGCTGGTGAGTCTCTGTGGCTCTGTTGGGCATGCCTGCTACAGCTCAGCTGTGCAGGCCAAGCTCTCTTCTCCCACTTCCTAATCTTAGATACCTTGTCCACTTGTGAAACTGCCTGGATACTTGGAAATGAAATCTGAAACAAACTGGGACTGGCAATGTAAGGTAACAAACACAGTACTAATGCCTAATGCTCACTGAGCTCTTGTGCAGTGAGTACTATTTATTAGTTCTATTTTATGGGTCAGGAAACCGACGCTCAAAGAGGTCAAGTCACAAGCAGCTTGGGAGTAGAAGAGCTGGAATTCTAGATCTCATTTCCTGGACCCTCTGACCTGGTGCAGCCTTTGGTGGTAGCGTCCCTGGGGTAGGGTTCAGGTGCTCCTGTAAGCACACCATGTCCAGGTGAGGGTAAGAACTGGCTGGGAGGCTGTGCACTGAGAAAGGACATGAGGAAGCAGTGTCTCTGTGCTCTCTGGCCTCCATGGAGAGCTACACACAGCTCCCCTGACTTGGCCGTGTGACTTGCTTTTCCAATGAAATGGGAAAGTAAGGGAACAGGTCTCAATCCCAGGCTCTACACAGCGCGTCCTACTTACTCACCATGTCCCTCCCCATCAGTGAGAGAAGCCCACGTAGATGTGGGTGTGTGAGCTGAGCCCCTGCTAACCCATGTTGGATGAACAGGGATTGAGAAATAAGCTTGTGGCTCAGCGAGTAGGGCTCCGGCTCCATATACCAAACGTGACGGGTTCAAACCCGGCCTTGGCCGAACTGCAAAACAGAAAAATAGCCGGGCATAGTGGTGGGTGCCTGTAGTCCCAGCTACTCGGGAGGCTGAGGCAAGAGAATCGCCTAAGCCCAGGAGCTGGAGGTTGCTGTGAGCTGTGTGATGCCACGGCACTCTACCGAGGGCGATAAAATAGAAACTCTGTCTCTACAAAAAAAAAAAAAAGAGAGAGAGAAATAAGCTTTTAGTGGGTTTCTGAGATTTTGCAGTTGTTTATTACTGCGGCACAACCTAGCATGCCTCTGAAACTTCCATTTCTTCTTTACAACGTGGGTAATAATTTCCACCTACCTGCAATGACTGTTAGGTTTCATCGTTCCCCCATAACTTCTCCTCCTCCTCTGACTTAAAACTGGAGGCAAGAATACTGAGAAATAAAGCATTTGCTTGTTGAATTAGTCATTTACTTATGATCCAGACTGTGATTATTTAGAAAATTGGAGAGAGGGATTCCTCCAACAAAAGACAAACTTACTAGCTTATGTGGCATTGACGCATTCATCAATCATGAAAAGTCAGATTGGGGTAGTTTCATTCCCAATTAACTATTTCATGCTGTGTCCAAACTCTGCTAGGGAAATTTCTTAAATCAGTATAAAGTTAAAACTAGAAGCTTGTGCCTTGCAGTAAATACTCCCAGCTAACTGAGAAACATTACTTTCAGCCACCTGTTTTAGAGATGTGTGTGTGGGCACACTCAACTCAGACTCCATGGGGAGGGGTGGGGAAGGAGGGTAGAGTGGGGGAAGTGAGAAGATGAGGAGGAGGAGAGAGAAAGGAGGGTCCTGGGAGGAGAAGGGAAAAAGAGGTAGGAAGAGGGAGAGAGAGGGAGGGAGATGGATGGGGAGAGAGAGAAGGAGGGAGGGAGAGTCTGCCACTGCCTGGTGGTACTCGGGTGTTTCCCCTAACTCTTACCCTGTCCTCCTCCTGCAGCTGGCCCAGGCCTGTGTGCCCACATGGACAGAGGTTCAAATGTCCCCCAGACACAGCCTGTCCTGTAGCCCACCCCTTGCACTTCCTTTTGGTCATCCCAGAGCCCAGACTCTTGTGGCCTGTCCAGGCACCACCTGGATGGCTGAGGAGAGCCACCCTCTCCTGCTAACAGTCACCCTCTCCTGCTAACACTCCGGTTTCCAGTTGCCCAGCCTCACCCTCTGGCTCTGAGATTCTAGGAGGCTCTGGGATAGTAGGGTAGAGGAGAGGGGAGCTTTTCTGAAGGATGTATTCTTTCTTGGGTCAGTTCCATTAAATGACAAGCCAGTGCCCACTTCCCTGGAAGGAGGTTTTCTCCAATTAGCTTAAGTCATGTACCTGCCAGTCTGACTGACCGGACCCAGGGCCTTGGGAGAACAGGAGACGTCCCATCACTCTGCCGGAGCACCTCAAACATTTGCTCTGTTAATTGGCCGCTGCCTCATTAAGAGGTGGGTCTCCTGCTGCAGCTGTCATTACCCACTTCCAGGAGCAACCAGGGCTCCCTCCAGCCACCAGGGTGGCTGATTAATTCCTCTGATTCCCTGTCTTTCACCTCTGCAGCTGGCCTTCGAGGCCTGCCTGTGTTCCCAGATGAAGGTACCATAGAGAGGAGGTGCTCTGGGATCTCAGCAGCAGCCGCTGGGCTATGTCACCCCTCCCCACTTGCATACCTTTATTTTTTTTAAATTGTTTTTTATTAAATCATAACTTTGTACATTGATACATTTATGGGGTTCAGAGTACTGCTTCGATATACAATGTGAAATGCTTACAATGAACTAAGTAACACCTCCATCACAGTTATACTCATTTCTTAATTGTTTTGAAATGTACCATTGCATCGAGCACATTAGGTGAGGTCCCCCCAAATACCCTCCTTCCTCCCATATCCTCCCATTCATATGAGCATATAGGTGGTTATATATTGATTTCTTTTTTTTTTTTTTGAGACAGAGCCTCAAGCTATCACCCTGGATAGAGTGGCGTGGCATCACAGTTCACAGCAACCTCCAATTCCTGGGCTCAAGCGATTCTCCTGCTGCTGCCTCCCAAGTAGCTGGGACTATAGGCGCCCACCACAACACCTGGCCATTTTTTGGTTGCAGCAGTGATCGTTGTTTGGTGGGCCCGGTCTGGATTCGAACCCGCCAGCTCAGGTATACGTGGCTGGTGCCTTAGCCCGTTGAGCCACAGGCGCCAAGCCCAGAATCTTTTTTTTATTATTTTTTTTTGAGACAAAGCCTCAAGCTGTCACCCTGGGTAGAGTGCTGTGGCACACAGAAACCTTCAACTCCTGGGCTCAAGCAAGTCTCCTGCCTCCATCTCACCATGGGACTGCAGACTAGTACAGCTTTTTTGGAAATAAATATGGAGAACCTTCAGAGCACTAAAAGTAGACCTTCCATTTGGTCCCACAATCCCCTTACTAGGTATCTACCCAGAAGAAAAAAATCATTTTCACCATAAGGATATTTGCAATTGAATGTTTATAGCAGCTCAATTCATAATTGCAAAGATGTGGAAACAACCTATGTGTCCATCAACCCATCAATGGATTAATAAACCAGTGGTATGTGTATACCATGAAGTATTATTCTGCCATAAAAAAGATGGAGACTTTGTATCTTTTGTATTTACCTGGAAGGATTTGGAGAACATTATCCTAATTATCTCAAGTATTTCCGTAGATGGAAGATCAAGCATCCCATGTACTCAATATTAAATTGAAACTAGTAAATTAACAACTATAGGCCCACATGAGAGAAAAACACAAGGAGGAGGAGGGACAAGGAGGGAGGAGGTTTGGTAAGTTCCCACCTAATGGGTACAATACACAGGGATATGGGATACTTCCTGGGTGAAGACTCAACTACAACTTGAACTTGAACTTGGACTTCCTGGGTGAAGGAATCAACTACAACTTGGACAAACAATGTAACCTAATTGTATGTGCCCTCATATTAACCTGAAATAAAATAATAATAAAACAAAATTAACATTGCAATACTATTTTTCCCCCCATGTTCCCCCATTAACATTGTAATACTATTAAAGAAAAGAAAAGAGAATGCTGCCTCCAGTTCCTCCAGGGGAAGGCCCGAGCTCCTTAACCTGACTTTCCAGGTCTGGCTCCAGCTTGCTCACAGCTCCTTTCCAGCCTTGCTCATGCTGCTTCTCTCTATCTTATACTTTATATTTGGGGAAACACCAACTGGGCTGTGCCTGCCCACAGTGGCTTCACGCCCTAACCCTTGGCCGAGAAGGCCCTTTCCTGTCCTCTTTGCCCATCCCACTTGTGTGCATCATGCGATACTTAGTTCGGATGGCACCCCCTCGTGGAGGACTTCTGTTTCATTTTGCGACAGATTGTAACCCACCCTGGGTATATGTGTGTCTCCACTCTGAGCTCCCTAAGGGCAGAGGCTGTATCACACTCCTCTTGGGTACATTAGCCCCCCAACTAGGCCTGGTGCACAGCAGGTACTTGGGAGTGTTTGTTGAATAAATGAAATATGGAATGGCTGAAGTCTGCCAAGGCATGAATGGCCCAGATACAAGAATCACAGACTTTTCTATCAAATCCTGAAACATGAGAGTGAAACTTGATCCATGCCTGTTCAAGACAAGGGCCACTATTTTACTTTCCCCAAGAAAGTGAACAGACAAGTGGAATGAAGTTCAGAGCACACTTGGGTGCTGTGCATGGGTTTTTGTGTGATGCTGCCTAGAGAAGTCCCCCGATCACACCTAGCCCCTGAACTGTTGTCCTGGGCTGCACCACAGGCTCCTGTTTCCCCCAGAACCCAACCTAGGCAGCTTGGAGGCTGTGTGCCCTGGGAACACGTCTAGTCGGTGGCTTGGCCCTGAGCCCACACTGTCCACTGGGTCCTCTGAGTGAGCCATACACTGTTCTTGGCTGTTTGCTAACCCTGACCAAGGGACAGACTGGGCAGAAAATGCTCCCTGCAAGGTCGCTTTCCTTTTATAATCGTACAAATCAAGTCATTAAGTACGCAGAAGGCATGGCATAGCAGAAGGAGCAATGATGACAGAGAAACAAAGGTTTGCAAGAAGCATCACTATCCCTCTGCTAGGTCAAGAGTGGTTAACAACTTAGGTACACATTAGCTGCAGGTCCAAAAGCCTCTTTCAGAATATAAGAGTGAACATAGGTACAATCTGCCAATTTGTTGAATGATAATCAATCATTGGGTGCTTTAAAAATTAATGCTTTAAAAAAAACATACATATAAGAGATGAGGCATAGCAGAAAAAATCACAGATGACATTTAAAAATTCAAAATCAAAAAGTCAGACAGGTCTGAGTTTGCATGGCTGCTCTCGCCCTCACTAGCTGGATGCTCTTGGGCAGGTTGTTAAACTTCTGTGAGCCTCGGTTTCCTGACATGGTGGGTAGGGATGATAACTGTCCTTACCCTGAAAGATTAGGGTAGGACTGAAACGCAGCGTGTAAAGCACTCAGCGTCGGACTGGGCACATAACAGGGGCTTATTGATTTAGCTATCTCCCTGCCCTTACTCCCATCCAATCGTGGGTCTCCTAAAAAGGGGGAAAGTGTGACATTACAACCACTTGCCGCAAAGTTTGGTGATTAGGACCAGAGCTGGCTGAGTCCCGGTGGAGCGGTACCCAGAGGAAATCTGGGGCTCCTTTGCTTCGAGGGATTCCTTTCCCAGCCTCTAGACAGTCACGGGCAGGTGTGCGTTGTGTTTCCTGCACCTGGTCCTCTGAATTCCTATGAGGGCTTCTGTCAGCATTTTCTTTTTTTCTTTTTATTGAATCATAACTGTGTACAATAGTTCAATCATGGAGTACAGTGTGCGGGCTTCATATACAATCTGAGATAATTTCATCCGCCTTTTCGACATAATATTCGTGAGATTTTCTCATTTACTGTGTGAAAACATTTGTGTTCTGCATTTAGTAATTCTCTCCTGACCCTTCAAAGATGGACCTCAAGTGTGATCTCACCCTTTATCCTCTCTCCTCCCACCCTCTCCCTCCCCTTCCCTCTCTCTCCCCTTTCCCCGTCTTCTTGTGCAATAATCGGGTTGTAACCTTCACATGAAAGATATAAATTTGCTTCATATTAGGGCTGTATACATTGGATACTTTTTCTTCCATTCTTGAGATACTTTGCTAAGGAGAATGTGTTCCAGCACCATCCATGTAAATATGAAAGAGGTAATTCATTTATTAACCCATTTGTGGATCGATGGGCACTTGGGCTTCTTCCATGACTTAGCAATTATGAATTGGGCTGCAATAAACAATCTGGTACAGACATCTTTGTTGTAATGTGATTTTAGGTCCACTGGGTATATACCAAGTAAGGGAATTATAGGGTCAAATGGCAAGTCTATTTTTAGATGTCTGAGTGTTCTCCAAACATTTTTCCAAAAGGGATGTATTAGTTTGCATTCCCACCAGCAATGTAGAAGTGTTCCCTTTTCTCCACATCCATGCCAACATCTCTGGTTTTGGGATTTCATCATGTGGGCAAATCTTACTGGAGTTAGATGATATCTCAAGGTAGTTTTGAATTGCATTTCCCTGATGATTAAGGATAATGAACATTTCTTCATGTGTCTGAAGGTCGTGTGCCTGTCCTCTTCAGAGAAGTTTCTCTTCAGAACTTTTGCCCATCCTGAGATGGGTTTGCTTGTTCTTTTCTTGCTATTACATTGGCGTTCTCTGTGTTTTCTGTTTATTAAACCTTTGTCAGAGTCATAGCCTGAGAATATTCTCTCCCATTCTGAGGGCTGTCTGCTAGCTATACTTACTGTGTTCTTGGCCATGTAGAAGCTTTTTAGTTTCATCAGATCCCAGTAGTGTATTTTTGATACTGCTTCCATTTCCTTGGGGGTCCTCCTCACATAGTATTTGCCCAGGCCAATGCTTTCAAGAGTGTTCCCTGCA
>CAUYON010019841.1:0-23115 GCA_963573935.1 Arctocebus calabarensis | reverse complement strand
GGTTTTAGCCTTCATATGAAAGCTATAAATTAGCTTCATATTAGGGCTGAGTACATTGGATACTTTTTCTTCCATTCTTGAGATACTTTGCTAAGAAGAATATGTTCCAGCTCCATCCATGTAAACACAAAAGAGGTAAATGCTAATAGGGGTTAATCCAGCAACCCACAGGAACCGTATTAAAGGCTTGCGGCATTAGGAAGGTTGAGAACCAGTGGCTTTCATCCGATAGAGTGCAAAAATTATCCGGGAGATAGAGGGAGAATTGTTGGAGCATTGTCCTTAAGGAATGAGAGAAGATGGGTGTGCACAGGTTTCAGGGTTCACCTTAGCTCTTGATAGCAGAGTGGGCAGAGTGGATGGGTGGGCATAGAAGTAGTGGGTAGTGGTGGTGGGGAGGCCTGGAGAGGCTCTTTTCTCGTGGCCTCAGTTTTCTCAGTGAAGTAGAAAGAAAATTCACCTGAGAGTGAGTGTGTGGGAGGAGGTGAAGTGGACGCTTGACGAGAAAGAAATAAGATTTAGTGGTCCAGGAAAGTGAGAGCAAATGGAGCGGGTCAATAGCATGTTTCCCGGCAGCATTACTCTTTTATAAACCTCGTGACCAGGAGTATGGTGAGGTCAGTCAGCACACATGTGATTTTCCCTTTGCACCCTTAGCTGTGTGAGTGTCAGCATGGAGAGCTGGGTGGGTGAGATTGAACAAGGCAGTAATTTAGCCAAATGTATGCAGCAAAATGAAAGAGGAGTGGAAGCGATGAGAATGTATTTGCAGGGAGTCCAGTAAGGACTGACCTCAGAATTTAAGCTGGGAAGGAACATAACTTCATGAGGAAGGAAAGAGTGAGCCTGAGTTGATGGATTATACACACATACACGTGGGATCACATAAAAATTAAAGTACAGGTTCTCAGCATTTCATAAACTCAAGGGCTTAATTACCTCTCTTGCATTCTCATCTGCAACACCTCAGTTTGCAGAAATTCCTCCCTTCACGTGGAACGCATCATTTCTAGAAGGGTTTAAGGCTTTTCACCACACCACCCTTTGTATCCCCTAGTCCTCAGGCTTCAGGGCTCTTTTCCCTTTCCAGCTGCCTGGCCCTGCAATTGCAGTTCAACTCTCTCCTGTTTTTCAAAACGTTATCTCAATACCTTGGCACAGCAAGCCTTTCCCCTTTCCCAGCTTGCACACCCAGGTCTTGGCTCCTGCCTCCATACCACCCACAGGGTCAGTCTCTTGAAGCAGGCTGCGAGCTCTTTATGAGTCAGGGCTACAGATCAACCATCTTTGCATCCCCGTGGCCTATTACAAAATAGAAACCTAAAATTAAGGCCTAAATGAATGAATAAGTGAATGGAAACTATTGGTGAGTTACCATTACCTCAGTCTAGAACAACACTTTGTAAATGTGTCTGATTATTAAAGCCACTTGTAGCTTGTAGAATGTTTTTAAGATTCTAAGCATATATCCCAGAGAATATTATTCAGGAGGTTTTAGAGTGAGGTTCATAAAATTATGAAAAGTTTCACAGAAGCTTTTAGTAATCAGTCCTGTTTGAGATACTCTGGTTAATTATCAAGCTCTAACCAAAGGCTGATTCAATGGGAAAGAAATTAATTTTTTTTTATTTTTTCAGGGTAAAATAGAGATTTTATTTAAAACTGGGGCACAGGCAGTGTGGCTAGAAAGCAAAGGTAACCTCCACAAGTTTCAGGGTAAAAAAAGAGAAATTTTACTTAGGAAGAACAAAGAGAAAGTTTAGAACACTTCCAGAGAGCTGGAAGTGGGTTCCTCTCAGGAAGGAGAACAGGCAAGAGAGAACAAAGTCACATCTTGTAAAACATCAGAGCAGCAGCAAAGAGGCAGAACTCGCCTAGGCCTAAAGTTCCACCACCTGCTGAGCAGCCCATGTGGAAGGGTCTTTTTTTTTTATTATTAAATTATAGCTGTGTACATTAGTGCAATCATGGGGTACATTGTGCTGACTTCATATACAATCTGAAATATTTTCATCCAATTCTTCACCATTACCTTCATGGGATTTTCTTGTTTATTGTATGAAAACATTTGTATTCTGCATATAGTAAGTTTCACCTGTACCCTTCTAAGATGCACCGTAAGTGTGATCCCAAGAAATTAAATTTTTATCCTTTAATTTTTCTGAGAAAAATTATTGATAAAAATGTTTATTCTCCCATTGCTCTGTCCCCCAAAAGTTGGTAAATGGCTTGACAGTAAGATCTTCTAATTGACTATAGATCTTTTAGAAGATTCCTCTTATGGCACTTTTTAGGCTATGTGACAAATCTCTGGAAGAGACGTTTTTGTGTGTGTCAGAAAGTTTATTAATCTGGATTTTTTAATGTTAAGTTAAGAAAACTCAATTTGAGAAAATTCAAGAGATACATATATCTTATGAGTGTCTGGTGCGTATTTGCATCTGTGTCTATATATTTACATACACAGAGAAGAATGTTACTTTAAGTGGGTTTTATGTCAGTTACTGGAGTTTTTAAATTATTGTGCTTCAGAGACCTGGTGAATTCATTTAATTCACTTTTTATTTTAAAACATAATCACATTTAAAAATCATCCAAGTTACTGTTAATGATTTTCCATTCTCAATTAGTAAACCCCGACATGGATCCCATGCTTGACATAAATACAGTCTCTACCTTCTTGGTCTTTTCTGACCTTCAGGGAAGATCACTATTGCCTGATCTCCATATTTAAAACCTCATATTATAGATCAGTGTTGCTCAATAGAATGAAAATGTGTACACATATGTAATTTTAAGTGTTTTATTAGCCATAACAAAGGTTTTTTTTTTTAAAGCAAAATACCCAACAATAAAAGTGTTATCATTTCAACATAGAATCATTGTAAACTTATTAATGAGCTATTTTACATTGTTTGTTTCTACTGTCTTCAAAATCCAGGTTATATTTTATTCTTACAGAACATGTTAGTTCAATCCAGCCACATTTGAAGGACTCCAGACACCTATGGATAGGGGCTACCATATTCAACTGTGCATTTCCAGTTGGTTGTTTTAAATTTTTAATTTTTTTATTTAAAAATTTAGTTAACATTAGGCATAGGTGTGGCTTCAGTGACAGAAAACCAGAAATAATCACAGCATTATAAAGATAGAAGTTTATTTCTTACATAATGTTGGGACCCAGGCTTTTTTTATCTTACTGCTCTGCTATGTGTGGCCTCTATAAGCAAGGTCACCTCATGGTCTAAGAGGGTTGCCCCAGCTCCAGTCATCACTTCTGGATTTCAGCCAATGAAGAGGAAGACTGAGAAGGAGGAAGTTTCATATAATGATCATATCTCATTAGCCAGAACTTAGTCACAAGTCCATAGATTGCTGCAAAAAAGGCTGGAAAATGTCATGTTAATTTAAGGCAGCCCTACATCCATTTTAAGATGGATTTTATTACTATAGAAGGACAGGAAAATGGTTAATGAGGGGGAAACTAGTCGTCTTTATTTTGAGAGGATCTTTGAAAACTTGATGGATTTTTTGAGGAGATTATGTTAAATATACCTACCTACCACTGTCTAGGGTTGTATCTGCTTTATTAAAATTCACTCACAGATTTGTTAGTTTACCAGAAAATGTATTGACACTTAACATCCCAGAAGCTAGAGATTTTATATGACATAAGAACCTGGGCTACACTTGTGTGATATTCAGAGGGGTTTTGGACACAGAAAAAAGAGCTCCCGAATCTTGGCTCATGACCAGACATGATTTTCTCATTCCATTTCCAATCTTGTGTTCACACATGTGCATGGTTAAATGCCTAGTTTTAAAATTTGTATTGTCACGTGTCTAAGAAATGTTATGCTGTTGAATGGAGAGTTTCACTAAATCTAGAACTGTCTTCTAATGGCCTAAATGGGAAATGGAAGGTAGATTCCATTTCCCTTTTTATTTTTTGAAAGATTACTTTGTTTAACCATTTTGCTAGATTTTTTTCTTCCTAAATATCTGTAAATACCTGGAAGGCAAGGGTATTTCATTCTTTTTGTGTTTCCCAGACAGTAATTTCACAGGGCATTTGAATTAACAAATACTTGATATTTCTTTCTTTCTTTTTTAATGTGAGAAGGTTTGCTTTCCTTTTTATTTGAAATAGTTGCCAATAATTGAAAATGAGATTTCACTTTAGAAAATAAAAACTTCCAGCTTCTCTTTAATAATTGGAGACTCTAACAGCACTTAACTCATCCCCTCCAACTCCATCCCCACCACCCGCTTGTGGTTTGTTCCTCCCATTATTTATTTCTCTGATATAATATATTCCTTGAAAAGTTCATCCCAGGTTGTTCTTTCTAATATTGTCTTTCCCACTTGGTCACTATTCTCTACCTTGCTCACTTTTCTTTCTTCTTCTTCTTCTTTTTTTTAATTAAATCATAGCTGTGTACATTAATATAATCAGGGGCTACAATGTACTGGTTTTATATACAATATGAAATATTTTCATCAAACTGGTTAACATAGCCTTCACAGCATTTTCTTATTTATTGTATTAGCTAAGTACCCTTGTAAGATGTACTATAGGTGTGGTCCCAGCAATTACACTCCCTCCACCTAGCCTCCCCACTCCCCTCCCCTCCCTCTCCTCTTTCCCCTTCTTCTTGGGCTATAATTGGGCTATAGCTTTCATATGAAAGCTATAACTTGGTTTCATAGTAGGGCTGAGTACATTAGATACCTTTTCTTCCATTCTTGAGATAATTTGCTGAGAAGACTATGTTCCAGCTCCACACATATAAACATGAAAGAGGTAAAATATCCATTTTTTAAGGTTGCATAATATTCCATGGTGTACTTATACCACAATTTATTAATCCATTCGTGGGTTGATGGGCACTTGGGATTTTTCCATGACTTCGCAATTATGAATTGGGCTGCAATAAACATTCTGATACAAATATCTTTGTTATAAAGTGATTTTTGGTCTTCTGGATATATACCTAGTACAGGAATTGTAGGATCGAATGACAGGTCTATTTTTAGATCCTTGTTCTCCAAATATCTTTCCAAAAGGAACGATTTAGTGTGCATTTCCACCAGCAGTGTAGAAGTGTTCCCTTTTCTCCACATCCACGCAAACATCTCTGGTTTTGGGATTTGTGATGTAGACTAATCTTATTGGAGTTAGATGATATCTCAAAATAGTTTTGATTTGCATTTCTCTGATGATTAAGGAAGCTGAGCATTTTTTTATATGTCTGTAGGCTGTGTGCCTGTCTTCTTTAGAGAAGTTTCTCTTCAAGTCCCTTGCCCACCCTGAGATAGGATCATTTGTTCTTTTCTTGCTAATCTGTTTGAGTTCTCTGTGGATTCTGGTGATTAAATCTTCATCAGAAACATAACCTGCAAATATCTTCTCCCATTCTGAGGGCTGTGTGCTTGCTTTTGTTACTGTGTTCTTGGATGTGCAGAAGCTTTTTAGTTTGGTCAAGTCCCAGTAGTGTATTTTTGATGTTGCTTCAATTGCCTGGGGGGTCCTCCTCATAAAATATTTGCCCAGGCCCATTTCTTCAAGTTGCTTTCCTCTACTATTTTTATAGTTTCATGTCTTAAGTTTAAATCTTTAATCCAATGAAAGTCCACCTTAATTAATGGTGAGAGGTGTGGCTCCAGTTTTAGTCTTCTACAGGTCGCCAGCCAGTTCACCAGCACCATTTGTTAAATAGGGAATCTTTTCCCTTTTGAATGTTTTTAATTGGCTTGTCAAAGATCAAATAATGGTAAGTACGTGGATTCATCTCTTGGTTCTCTAGTCTGTTCCATACATCTACTTCTCTGTTTTTTGTGCAAGAACCATGCTGTTTTGATTGCTATTGATTTATAGTATAGTCTGAGGTCTGGTAGAGTGATTCCTCCTGCTTTGTTTTTATTTCTGGGTAATGTCTTGGCTATTCAAGGTTTTTCTGATTCCATATAAAATGAAGTATTATTTTTTCAAGATCTTTAAAGTATGACAATGGAGCTTTAATAGGAATTGCATTAAAATTGTATATGGCTTTGGGTAGTATGGACATTTTAACAATATTGATTCTTCCCAGCCAGGAGCATCGTATGTTTTTCCATTTGTTAACATCTTCAGCTATTTCTTTGCTTAGAGTTTTATAGTTCTCTTTATACAGACCTTTTATGTCCTTTGTTAGGTAAACTCCCAAATAGTTCATCTTCTTTGGCACTACTGTGAATGAAATAGAGTCCTTGACTGTTTTTTCAGCATGACTATTGTGGGTATATATAAAGGCTACAGATTTATGAGTGTTGACTTTGTAACCTGAGATGCTGCTATATTCCTTGATCACTTCTTTTGTACTAGAATCCCTGGTGTTTTCCAAATATACAATCATATCATCTGCAAAAAATGAAAGAAAGTTTGATTTCTTCTGACCCTGTGTGGATAGACTTGATCGCCTTTTCTTGCCTAATTACAATGGCTAAGACCTCCATTACAATGTTAAAAAGCAATGGAAACAATGGACACCCTTGCCTGGTTCCTGATATGAGTGGAAATGATTTCAATTTAACTCCATTCAATACAATATTGGCTGTGGGTTTGCTGTAGATGGCCTCTATCAATTTAAGAAATGTCCCTTCTATACCAATTTTTTAAAGTGTTTTAATCATGAAGGGATGCTGGATATTGTCAAAAGCTTTTTCTGCATCAATTGAGAGAATCATATGGTCTTTGTTTTTTAATTTGTTTATGTGATGAATAATATTTATAGATTTATGTATATTGAACGAGCCTTGAAACCCTGGTATAAAACCCACTTGGTCATGGTGTATAATTTGTTTGATGTGTTACTAGATTCTGTTTGCTAGGATGTTGTTGAATATTTTGCATTAACATTCATTAGTGATCTTGGTCTATAACTTTCTTTTCTTGTTAAGTCTTTTCCTGGTTTGAGGATCAAGGTGATATTTGCTTCATAGAACATGTTGGGTAGTGTTCCTTCTTTTTTTATATTTTGAGAAAGGTTGAGTAATATAGGTACTTGTTCCTCTTTAAAAGTTTGGTAGAATTCTGGTGTGAAGTCATGTGGTCCCGGGCTTTTCTTTTTAAGAAGATTTTGTATAGTTGATGCTATTTCAGAACTTGCTATAGGCCTGTTCAACATTTCCACTTCATTCTGGCTAAGTCTAAAAAGGTGGCACGCTTGGTCTATTTCCTGTAAATTTTCATACTTCTGAGAATAGAGTTTCTTATAATATTCATTCCAAACAAATGCGCTGATACTTTAAAGTTATAAAATCTAAGGCAAATATCCAAGGGTTGCTATTAAAGATGGGACAAAAATTCAAAGCTTTACTCTTCCTGCTTTTCTTCAAAGCCAGTTTGCCTAGCCTCTCAACATATATCCTAGGCGTTAAAATCAAAGTTCTTTCATTCTCTCTCTCTCAATCAATATTGTCAATTTCTAGTTCAACCAAAAGCATCACTACCTTCAGAAAATGACTTAAGCTGTGTGGAGACTTGAAGACTGGTGATAAGCAAATGGGTTTAGCTTAGATTTCATCACATCTTCGAGTGACTTCAATAAACTAAACAGGCATTCTAAATTTTCAAAATGGATTCCTTTTGATTTGTTTTAATTATATAAATGAACACATTAATAGGGAGTAGGCTTTTTGTTTTGTTTGAGAAAGGGAGAGAGAGAGAGGAAGCAAAGAGGAGAAATAAAATGTCATTCCATCAAATCAGTGGGAAAGGTTCAGCTTGTGAGTTTGAGCCCCCCTAGACTGGGTAGCTCTCTGGGGACAGGGCTGTTTCCATAGCATTTCCTGGCCTCAGGCTCCTCCTGTCACATAGTGGGTGCTCAACAAGTATGTTTTGTGTAATGATAGCACAACTATGACTCTTAATCATAGTGACCTCAGAAAATGAGCACTGAAATGCTGCCAATTTCTTTTGAACCAAAGTTGATTGAGTTAAAAAGATATTTGGATAAAAATGATTTTACAGAAACCACTGTTGTCTCTTCCGCATCAAACTCTCTTAATAAGTTTATTCATGATCATGGCTGCAATTCTCACTCAGAACTGTTCCAGCACCCTCTAGATTGGGTTCAAAGGGGAAAGTAAACGAGATAATTTTAGTACTTTTGTAACTTGTAGGTCAGAGAATGAAGAAGAGAAAATTAATGAGATCATTGTATACGGGCTCTTTGTGTTCTTCAGTTGTAGATGTTCCCCCTTCCCCAAGATGCACTTTACATCCTTAACTCTTCCTAATGCAATTGAATTGATTATTTCCTGCATCTGAAATCCTTGTTTCAAATGCCTCAATTCTTTTTGTTGTTATTGTTGTTGTTCTGTTTTGTTTTTGAGACATTGTCTCCTTGTTTTGCCCTGTTGCCCAGGCTGGGGTGCAGTGGTGCCAACATAGCTCACTGAAAATTTGAACTCCTGGGTTCAAACGATCCTCTGTCCCAGTCTCATGAGTAGCTGAGACTACAGGTGCTTGTTTAACCAGTTAACCTGGTTAAATTTTTAATTTTTTTCAGAGACAGGGGTCTCGCTATATCACCCAAGCTGATCTTGAAGTCATGGCCTTAAGCAATCCTCCCCCTCAGCCTCCCAAAGTGTTGAAATTATAGGGATGAGCCACCATATCCAGCCTGAATACTTAAATTCTTCAAGGTGTCATTAAGAATTTTCTGACTAGATAATTCATTTGATGAAATAAACGTTTATTTCTTCAAGGCCTTTAAAATAGTCTTTAATTTGGTCATTCATTTTCTCCCCATTCATTGTTTCTACCTTCAATTAAAATAAAGTGCTAAGTTATAGGAGTGCTATTTGAGCCACAAATACAGAGACTCAAGTGTAAGCTTCAATACACCTTGATGAACTACCAAATGTGGCTGACGGGTGTTTTAAATGATAATTTATTGGATTTTTTATGGTAACAATAATACGTTTTTCTTTCCTACTTTGTATAATGTCTCTATCTTTGCCAGTTTTCTAGAATCTCAAAGGATATTTAATAGGAGATTTAAATTTACAATTTCATCACATATATCTTTTGGTTAGAAGACCTATTCCCATTCTTTTGGTTTCTTTCAAACTCATAAAAATTATTGAATACTCTAAGGAATTTTTATTTATACATGAGTAGTTGTATCAATTGAAATTTACCATATTACAAATTAAAATCCAGAAATTTAAAACATTTATTGATTTATTTTAAAATAATAATAAACTCCTTACATGTTATCACAAAAACATACTTTAATAAACAACCCCTATTTCCTGAAATATAACTTTAGTGAGGAACAAAATATTGTTCTGCTTTTTTTTTGAGACAGAGTCTCATTTTGTTGCCCTCGGTAGAGTGCTGTGGCGTCACAGCTCATAGCAACCTCCAGCTTTTGGACTTAGGTGAATTTCTTGCCTCAGCCTCCCAAGTAGCTGGGACTACAGGAGCCCGCCACAACGTCCAGCTCGTTCTGCATTTTCTAAAAGCGCCTTCCAATCTGTCTTCAGGGAATTCATCGTAGACTCTCACACTGCTTTCTTTTGTAGTCAATCTGTTGCCATATCTCAACTCATGTAGCATCTGGAAAACAGTGCTGTGCACTTGTGAGAGAATAAGAGTGAAAAGAAATACATCTTAATATTCTTGGGGAAACAGCTATGACCTCAGGAAACCTGAAAATCACCAGCCACACAATGAAAACTACCGTTACAGATACACGCACCCATGGAGCAGGACTTTAAAAACAATAGTCTTCAGAAGTTTTCACTTGCGACCTGACTACTGTAACTAGTTGCCACCATCCTGTGACCTGATAGAGTCTTCATGGTGTAGCGTCATAGAAAGAATTCCAGTGCTTGAGTTTTCACTTAAGATTTGACTGGTTTTGAGAATTTGGGCAAGGTACTGCAGTGGCCTCGTTTGTGAAACGGGAATAAAAATGCCAGCATTGCAGGATTGGGAGGGAGGGGAGTGAAAGTGAAAGAGGGAGGGAGCTAATACTTGTGACCCTAAGGATTGAGCCCCACCTTGAACTTCAGCACAGACTTCCATGGAGGGCACCGCGAATTCCACCCGGGTGGGGGCAGTGGTGAGCTGCGCGAGCAGGGCAGCTTCGCAAATCGCAGCTGCAAAGAGCCTCTCGAAAGAGCTGCCGGCCAAATCCAAGCAGGATGCAGCGGGGCTCCAGAAGGCGTGGGGAGCACAGCAGCTCTGAGGAAAGGAGACATAGCACTGCGGTCCAGGTGAGCCCCGGGGTGAAAACCACGCAGCAAGCTGCCAGGTCACAGGGGACAGTCAGATAAAGGCCAAGAACTCGGAGCAGCTAAGGGCTTGGAGAAGGCGCCAAGCATGCCGAGAGGGAAACTTCAGGGCCTGCTCCAGCGTGATGAGGGCTGAAGCTCCAGGACGTGGTGGCCTGCGCCAGTCACACACAGACCCAGCCTGAGCCTGAAGACCATCTGCCCCAGCGCGACCACGGAGCCCGGGTGGGAGGGGAAGCGCTCACAGTGCTCTTTTGGGGGGAGATCTCATTCCATAAAGGTAAAGTAAGGCTGGCTCCATTTACTGCAACCAATCTTCCTGGTTTTCTTGGAACTGAAGGGGTTCCCTGGGACATAGGACTTTCAGTTTTAAAACTAGAAGAGTCCTAGGCAAACAGGGATGAATGGGTCACCTTGCCTCACGTGATGACAACCCCACCCTATGTCACCTTGCCTCACGTGATGACAACCCCACCCTAAGTGAATGCACAGAAGTCTCTCCTGGACATTCTTCTCAGAGCTGTCGGTGAAGACGGTTCTGTTGCTCTGGCGGGACTAAGTCAGGGGGAAGGACCTGGTGATCTGCCAGTTGTCATTTCACCCACTGCAGGGACAATGTCTGTCTGAGAGAGAAAGGTAAATCCTGGGGCCTGATGAACACCCCAATCCAGCTGAGGGAAGCAGGCACCACCCAGCAAACTTCCTGTGGCGGAAACTTAGACATTCTCTCTTCTGCCTAAGTTTGGATTTGGTTTCTGGCATGGCTTGATACCCTGGGCAGTCTGAACAGAAGGCAGATGTAAACTGAGGCCCACAGTTTCAAGCATTTTAGTGACCAGAAGCTCCTCTCACTTCACGGGGCACACAGGACTACCTGAAGGGCAGACTCCTCTGCAGACACCACTGTCAGGCGATTGCCGGTCTTGTGTGGTCTGCACGTGTGAATTAACACTGTCTTCCTCCACCAGCTTAGCCGGCTCCCTGGATTCTTCTGCTGGGGGCTGTCATTGTCCTCTTTCTGCCCCAACTGTCTCCAGTGCCCCCCTTCATGCCCCTGTCTCCACTTTTCTAACCCTGTGCTTGGCTCTAAATGTCCAGTCACATCTGCAGCTCCCAGCTCCGCCAGTCTTTCCGGATCCCTAGCTACAATCGGTTCTCTCTGCTGCAGCTCAGGGCGTGTTGCCAAGGCTGGCTGCTCTCTGCTATCCCCTCCGTGGCCTGGCCTGGCCTGTCCATCCTTGGCACCAAGGAAATTAGTATCCATGAATGAACCTACTGCTTAATCTTTGGGTGCCTGGATGTTGTTCTCGGTGGCAATCATCTGTTTTTGTCATTATTGGAAACATGGTTCTTGTCCAGGCTTTATGCTGCTTTAATGGACAAGAGCTTTCTCTCCCTTGATAGAAATAAAAAATGTAAAGAGAATGAAAAATGTTTGAAATTATTGTAGGAAAGTTGAATGTTATGCTACATGTACATGAGGCTACTTGGACAGCTTGTTCTTAGTAACATTTCCTGGGGAATCTCTTAGAATATGCATAATTTGGAAAAGCGTTCTTAGCATTCCCGATAGGTTCCCCTTAGTTCCCCATCATGACCTGCTCCGCTAATTTCTACTGAAACCCATCTGATAAACACTTTCTGACTTAAGAATTTGAATAAGGTAACTCACTGCATTCTTGTTTCTAGTTGGACTAGTAAATAACCTTGGTGACAAAACCTCCCAAAATTCCTGCAAAATATTTATTCTAAAAATATTTCCTAGTGACTTCCCAGAACAAATCCCTGATATCAGCAAAGACATGAGAGCATATGGGCAATGTGCTTTATGTGGAACTTCATAATTAAGTCAAGGACATGACCCCCTCCAGAGAGGTCATGTCTTGTTTGGGATTGAATGGCTAACTTTGTATCTGTGATCATGTTAACAAAAATGCACATAGAATGTCCAGGAATTATTCCTTTGTTTTATTCGGACATTAAACTTGCCCATGTCATGTCTGCAAAATGAGCCTTTCACAGAGGGAAACAACCCCAGTCCAGGGCTATGGTAAACATGTCCAAATGTTTGTTTGATTATAATAGGGTTTAAAAGAGAACAGAGAACATTTAATATGTCAAGGTATGTCACCACTTTGTCTAGTCACCTCATGTATTTTCCTATGCCTCACTTCCTGTGTATGAGTACTATATTTTAAATGTATACTTATTTGTACTCTTACAAAATAAAATTTGTATCTGAAACCCTTGACCAAGTTCCTAGCTGTAAGCTTCTTTACAAGTAGAAGCAATTGAGAATGTTGAGGTGCAATTGCCTAAAACCAAAGCATGTTAGTCCTGAGAAGCATGATTTCTAGTACAGTAGAAGGCTGTCGTCACTTGAATTATGAAGATAATACCTTAATTCTCTGTGTCACTTAATGCATCAATCTTCCTTTAATCTAATAAAATCTGAAAAATTAGAAGAAATACCTTTCTCTCCCTTATTACGTAACTCCAACTGGGTGGTTGGATGTTTGGGAGTGGTGAATTTACAGAATAGGTCTTAGGAAAATTCTGAGTCAGGCCTCAGTTGGGAAGGATGTTGCCACAGCTATGGTTTTCAAATTCTAGTGCATATAATAGTAACTTGAAGTGCTTTTAAAATTGCATGTCCCTGAACCCATTCCCAGTGAGACTGATTCACATCTGGAGTGAGGCCCAGATGGTACTTTGAGAAACATCCTTCCACAGTGTGTTCAGGACGTGCCCTTAACCCTGAAAGTCTGGGTCTGCTAGAATAAATGTAATGTAGATCATCAGTGGTTTTTTTCAAGACGTTTAAGTCTCTTATGACACTTGGCTTGTTATCCTTAAGTTTAAAATTGAGGATGGAGAAATATGGCAGGAAATACCTATACATCCCATGTCCGTTCCATAATACCCTACCGGTCCCCAGCGTGTGGGAGACTACAGTAACTAGGTCTCCTGCTTCAATCACACACATTATGGAATGTCTTGAAGGGAGATTATTCCAGAGAATTGACCTTTGTGGTTTCATAAGTGGAGTGATCTGGTTTGAAGAGAGATTATTCCAGAGATTTGACCTTTGCGGTCTCATATTTGGAGTGATCTAGTATTGCTAGCAGCAGTCCAAGGTTCTGTGGCAGAGCAGGGCAGGTCCCTGAAGTTGGGAGACAGCCGTTCAGGATGTGACTGCACTCCAGTCACACCTGTGTCTGAGACGGCGTTCCTCAGTTGGGACGCTGTCACAGACTGGTTGGAAGGAAGCCTCAAGGTTCCCGGATCTCTGTTCTGGGAGAGAAGGAAACATTTCATCAGAACGAGGACTTCTAGCATAAGAATGACAGTGTACTGGAGTCTTGGTACTTATCTCAGGAAGGCTTTGCCTGACTCCTGGCTTCTGGAAAGAGTCCAAGAAACCCATAGGCCGTGCAAAAGGAGCAAAATGCCAGCCCCGATGCAGACCACAAATTCTGAGACAGGGAAAAGTGGGACATATATTATACTCAGGGTGACAGTGTTTTGGTGAAACTGCATGTTTACCATAAGCAGCTGTTTCTCAAGGTTCGCTACCAATGGTTTCAATGGTGGTGGGGCAATGAAGGCTTCTGTAGTGCAAGACTCCTCGGGGTATCATTCACATAGATGCAAGGAGCACGGAGCTCTGGGGGATATTTTTAATATGATAACACTGGGTAGAAATAGATATGGTCACTGGTGATCAGCCCAAGTTTGTAGCTCTTGAGGCTGCTTATGTTGGCAGGACCTGTTCGTAGCAGAGGAGGGTGACCGAAGCAGGTGCTGTGGCTCCATGATGAGGCCCATACTTTGGAAGGGGCCTCAGAATCAACCAGAGCTGATTTGTCCCACTCCCCCTCTCCACTTGGGACTTATAAATGGCATATTGTCTGGTTGTCCAAATGCAAAGGAGAAGAGAAAGCCGTAGCCAGGCCAGCCTAAGTGTATTGATTTAAGGTGGTCCCTAAGGAGGCCACCAGGTCTGAGACTAATTATGCAGAGACCTGAGCTGGTATTTAAGGGGAGTTGAATCAGTTTTAATCAGTAGGCACAATGATCTGGGCAGAATCACATTATCTCCTCTGAGGTGGCCCAAATGTACTGACTGTTCAGAACTTCCTGAAACCCAGTACCCAGGTGGCTTTCTTCCAGCCCAAACTGAGTGCACTGAATAGAACGAGCAATGTAGGCTGAGACGAAGCTGTGGCTCTGCTAGTGCCACTGCAGCTCCCAGACCGAGGCATCCCCCTTGGGCATCCTTCCAAATCTGCCCTAATTTAACACTGGAGGATTCCCTATAGCAGTCAAGCAGGAGACCGTATGTGTTAGCACTGGAGATTTTACCTGTAACCCTCCTGGAAGAGGTTGTTTATGAGGAAGCCCAAACTTCAGGTCATCTGAGTTAAAGTGATTTGTAAGTTCATGCCAAAGATCTTAGCTAAAGTTAGACTCATGCTATGAAGTTACATAAAGTCTTTTGTTTCTTCCAAATTTCTTTGGAAGGATGTGGGTGAAGATCTCTCCTGCATGGCCCGTGGACTGGGGTCGTTTCCCTCTGTGATTTTGCAGAGTTAATGGGCAGAAATGGCCTGGGCCATTGGCAGGGCCATAGCTGCACAAGAGCTTCGTCCATGGGTGACAGATACAGAGAAAAAGCCAAGGAGTGGAGATCTGGGGACTGAGGTTTATCTGGGAAGTTGGAGGAAAGAATTACAAAGTGAAAAGAGGTTGAAGTGAAACTAGGCGAGACCAAGTCACTAGAAGTGAAGCCGTAGCTAAGGGAGAAATCAGGAAAAGCAGGAATAGGGACCTGAGACCTAAACCCCTTCACCTCCAGAAGGAAAGTTTGGGTCAAAGGACCCAGGATGTCATAGAACCTGGAGGTGCCTGCTCTGACTTTCCAATGCTTATAATAAGGAGAAGTGTCCTTTGGAGAAGATGGGGGGAGGATTCCCACGTGACCCCGTTTGGTCTTCAACATGTCTCCTCATGGAATTCCACACACGTCATTCACTTGTCCAGTCATCATGTATTATCTCCTACACGCCAGTCATCTCTACAAAAGCGCATGCAAATTAGTGAGAAAAGACATTCAAGAAGTCAATGATACACAACATAGAGGAAGAAGGTCCTTTTCACAAGGCCAAAATAACTCTAGTCAACACATATCAGTCTTCACAATGCTCCTTTCCACCAGTGCCCTAGTCTGCCCAGCACTGTTGTTTTCTAGCATTTTGTAGCCAAGCTGGGGCATCATTGCCTGTGGCTACACATGCATTGAATTTTATGATGTTTCTTCAGCTTGCAGTTACTCCAGTTTTCTGCTCCCATCGCGTAGCTACTTTAAGTCTTGCAGCTGTTTGTGCTTTATATATGTCCTGCTCAGGTGCACGTATCTGTTTCTAAGAAAATGTGGTTCTCAGAAGCCCGATTTGCTGCAAAATGTGTAAAAATGCTGTCTAAGAATGGGAGTTGGACGGCTGGCATTGTCAAGCAGTCCAATTGTGGCGCTCATGCTCTTGACCCTAAATGCATGGCTCATCCTACATGATCTTGACAATGGTCCTGTGAGACCTATATTCGACTGCTCTTTAACAGGCCGTATTATTAATATAGACATTACCAGAAACTGAGGCATTGGGGAATTTATTTGCCCACATTGAGTAGGTTGGATAGTCACAATTTGAACCCAGGAATCCTGATGCCAAAATTCTCTTTTGCTGTCCTTTTTTCTAGAGGTGGTACAAGTTTTCGAATCCTTTCTGACTTCGGAATCCCCAACCAGCCCAATCCTATTCCATTTAGAAAGTCAGTTTCACATGATTTTCTTTTTTTTTTTTAATTTTATTCTCTTTATTATTAAATCATAGCTGTGTACAATAGTGCAATCAAGGGGTACAATGTGCTGGTTTCATATACAATCTTAACTATTTTCATCAAACTGATTATTTGTTGGTTGGTTGGTTTTGGTGAATGATTTGTACATGATCTATAAATCATGGGCTAACTACTGTGACCATATAAACATTAAACGGCATTGGGATCCCTGAGAAGTTTTAGAAACAACGTCTTAAAGTGCTTTATGTATGAAAGTTCAAGCTGATTATTTACTTCACTATTATCTACTTCTGTGTTAGAATATATTTCATAAAGAGCAGTCAGAAAGCTCTTTGATAATATAGGAATTCTCCATTTGAAAACTGGTCTAACAGATCTGAGTAACAATGTGCTATAAAATAAAACAATACAAGTTATAAATATCAGATGTTCATGCAATCTTTCCTCTTTTCCTAAAACCCTACCCTTGCCAACGTTATGCTTTACCTCACCAAAAAGTTACTGGCCATCTGACATGAACCTCTGTTTTCTCCAGCTCAAACTGTCTCATTCTTCATATCTCTTGTGCTCTTTCTTTTTCCTGTCTCTAGAAAAGAATTAAAATTTCTGCACCCTAAATGTAACCAGAGGCAAGTATTAAGCATTCGCTGCAAGGAAACTTCCTAGGCTCTAGGGAGCAGTCAGGATCTAGGATCCAAGAAAGGCAGGAATGCATGGAAAAAGGAATTCTGGTGGCCCTGATGCAATGGTATAGGGTGCAGGGAAGGTAATGGGAGTGAGCCAGTGGTTCCTTTTGACGGATAATGGGTTTGACAGGTGAGGAAAACCAGGTGCTAATTTCATTTGTATCCATGGCTTTGGTGCCAAACCAAGGCATCTGCCTGCCTGTCACCAAAGCCAAACAACGGAGAAGTGGATGAGAGATCAATAGTTCTACTTTTATTTAAGTAGATTCTGGAGAACAGCGGGGACATCTCCCTGGAAGAACTGCTCTGGCCTCCTCTTCCCCTTTGTGACTTTTTATTCTCATCATCCAGTTCCCCAACTTATCTATGACAGTAAGCCTCGGAAGTGAATAAACAATCTCCAGATGTCGGCGTGGAGGCTCATCTGGCCTTGTTGGGGCCAGACCAGCAGCGCCCTGCATGAAAGGTTACCAGGCTCGTAAAAGCTTCATCAATTTCTTCCTCTCTTTCCTGAAACAACAGACTTTTCCCTTGCCATTGTATTCCCCACCCCAGCCTATAAACTTTTCCTTTTCTTTTTCCCAAAGCCACACTTTCTCTTATTCCCTTTACTTCTTCAAGCAAGTGTCATCTTCCCACCCCTAACCCCCACCACGGCCTCTCAATGGTTTTGGGAGTCATTACGCCCATCAGGCTCTTGGTGACATTAAAAGTTGTTGAACATTCCCCTTGGTTGTGCCCTTCTCCTACCTCCCTGGATGTTTTTTCTTTCTTTTTCTTAGACTCTGAAATATGTATTTTTTTTTGGAGATAGAGTTTCACTGTATCACCCTTGGTAGAGTACTGTGGCATCATAGCTCCCAGCAACCTCAAACTCTTGGGTGATTCGCTTGCCTCAGCCTCCCGAGTACAGGCACTCGCCACAATGCCCAGCTATTTTTGTTGTTGTTGTTGTTGGCATTGTTGTTTAGCCGGCCCTGATG
This sequence comes from Arctocebus calabarensis, assembly GCA_963573935.1. Taxonomy (NCBI): domain Eukaryota; kingdom Metazoa; phylum Chordata; class Mammalia; order Primates; family Lorisidae; genus Arctocebus; species Arctocebus calabarensis. The sequence goes on along the minus strand of CAUYON010019841.1, from coordinate 5,297 downwards.
GTGTTCGAAACTGCCAGCATCAGTGTATGTGGCCAGTGCCCTAAGCACTGAGCTATGGGTGCAGAGCCTTAAATGTGTATTTCTTAAGGATATTCTCATGGCCTGGTTCTTATCCCTCTCTGAACTTGTCTTCCCCTGAATACTCATTTAAGCTATGACATGGTTTAGTCTCTCTACCCTGTGACTCCTAAATCTCCTAAATCTGATTTACCAGCTTTGACCTTTCACATTTGTAGTGGCCAACTATATACCTTTACCTAAGCATCTCATCTGCATTAAATTCTGCATGGCCAAACATAACTCATTATTTTTCTATAACCTGCTTCTCTTCTTGTTTTTTTTTGGTTTTTTTTTTTTTTTGGTGTTGTTGTTTGTTTAATTTACATTACTGACACTTAAGGCTTTCTATAGTCTCCAGGGGTCCTCAAACTACAGCCCATAGGCCACATGCCCGCAGGCCACATGAGGCAGTGTGAATTGTATTCCCCCCCATTTTGTTTTTTACTTCAAAATAAGATATGTGCAGTGTGCGTAGGAATTTGTTCATAGTTGGTTTTTTTTTTTTTTTTAAACTATAGTGGTCTGAGGAACAGTGAATTGGCCCCCTGTTTAAAAAGTTTGAGGACGCCTGGTCTAGACCTTTGGGTCAAGTTCTACTCATCTCATGTTCAATTAGGTACCGAGCTCTGTTGATTGAGATGTTTCTAATATTTGTCCTTTCTTTTGATTATTATTTCCTCTTTCCTAATGCCTTTCATAACAAATAACTTCTGCAGCTTGCTAGCTGCCTCCCTAACATTAGTTTTCTTTTCCTCTAAAGCATTTTAATTACTGCTATCTTTTCCTTAATCAGATCTGTTGCATCTTTCATTAGAACTCTTTTTCCACAAAATATTTGAACACCTAATCTAGCATTCTAGGTTTTTCACATTTGAACCTAAGACACTTTTCTCTTTTTATTTCCCATTTTGGTTACCTTCAGCTCTGGACAAATGGATTTAGCTCTTCTCTCTAAGTGCTCTATGATTTCTCTCTCCCAAGGCCACAGTCATTTCTGTTAATCAACTCCACATGTGTATATCTTACATCATTTGAACCCTAGCTCAAATACTTTTTCCATGAAGCTTTTCTTGATTTCTGCAACTTGCAGCAATCTTCATATCTTCTAGTCCCCTAGTTTACTTTTCCTATGGCTTTCTTCCTAATTCCTATGACTTTCTAATTTGGATTTTGATTATTTACATAGATATTTTGGTTTGATTGGTTCAGAGTCGGATTTGTTTTTGTATTCCCCCAAGTCCCTGGTGCACATATTTAAATAAAGTTGATAGGACTCACTAAACAGTTCATGAACTTCTTTATCTTTTGCAGCATCTTTTGCCATTTGACTCAGCGTATGTGATTCGTCTCTGCCAATAGTCAATAAAAGTGATGTGTTTGACGAATTTTGGAACATGTAAGAATACTCTACTTTCTCTTCTCTCTTTCCCTCTATGGTGATCTACATTGTGCCATGTTTCAGATGGTCTGGCTACAATTTGGTAGGGTTTCTACAAGGCTGAGTTCCTAATTGTCTACGGGAATCACAGCTCCCCCTGAACTGTACTAGATGTGAGTATAAGTGAAAAATTCTGTTGTGATAAGCCACTGACATTTCACTGTTAATATGTTACCAGAGCATAGCATTTCCTAACTTAACAGAGGAGGTATTTAATACAGTTATAAATGATCAAATGAAGAGCATACCTATTGAGTAACTGTGTTGCTATAACTTCAAGTAGTTTGATCCACAATCTTTAGGAAGCTATACTTTCACAGCTGAATGTATAAAAAGAACAATGTCATTGGATTATGAATCGCCTAATATTTGATTATACTCTTCCTACAAGTATCTTAAAAATCTGTTGCCTTTAAAATTCACTTGGTAATCTACCATGCACATAGTTTCACGTTTTGTTTTCAGGTAGAAAAATTTGAATTTAGGCATTTTTATTAAAAGGTACACCTGAGGTTTTGTTGATGCAGTCAAATGCATAATCATTTGCCTTTGGCTTACTGACTGACTGTAGTGCTCCTTTCATGAATTGATCCTTGTCTAAGATGGCCTTACAGGTATAATTTAAAGATGCTGGCAGATTAAGACACTTTTAATATAACTTATTTTTTCTTAATGAATTTCGAAAAGAAAACATTTAAGGGAAAAAAACTCCAAACTTTTTCACAATTCCAGAGATAACGTGTGTTTCAATATTATAATATTTAAGTTATCATTGTACATATTTACAGTTGGTCCATGCAGTCCGCCCTGGGAAAGTTGAAGCATTTTCCTCTGAGACTGAAGGTCTGTGATTGCAAGCTGTTTCCCTGGGGTATCAGCTGCCTCTTAATTTATATGACAATAACCTCTCCTGAGGATCCCAACATTTATAACAGGACTGACCTACCAAATGTATGAAGGCAAAATGTTGAATTTCTAAGACTGATGACCAGCTAGAGTAGGAGCTGCAGATGGCTGAAGGGTCTTTCTAAAGTTTCCAAATGAAGCTGCACAGGACACCATCACTTTTTTAAGACGATTATTCCAGAGAGTTGTTTAGACGTTTTTGCAGAAAATTTGTTCCTCTACATAAGATAGCTGGCCTTGTGCTTTTAAAACAGAAAGCTAGCTTCTGGACTGGTGTTCTAACATGCCGTGCCTAATTCTAAGAGAGAAAAGTTCAAGGTTCTCTCTCTCTCTCTCTTTCTAATTTCTTCAAGTAAATGAAGAGACCAAAGTGTTTCCGCCTCTTTACTGACTGTGTTAGGTATCCTGGACTATTGTCATGCTAAAGACTTTTGTTTGGAACCTTCTATTATCATCAGGAATTTCACTTAGGCTGCTTTCCCATTCGTAACAGGCATATCCTGACTTATCATTGTCTTACACCTGTAGCTAAACATGGCAACTCTGGGAGAGATGACCAATTATTCAGGACAACTTAAACAACTGCATACAGGACACAGAGTCTGTGTGGTCTTATCTGCTCTATGATACCAGTGGGAAAGTATACCATGTTCCACATGGATTGTGGTGCATATGAAATTCTAAGTACATCCTGGCTCTGGGCACTTTTATATTAGTATTTACCCCCAACTCTCTTCGGCACTCAAAATTTAAGCTTCAGCGAAGTACTATGTCAGGCCCTTACTTAAAGTCCAATCCTGCCTGGTCTCTAAACCCAGATGAAAAGGCAGCTTTGAAGATGAAAGTCTCCATGAAAAGAGAGAAAGAAAATGGGGGACTGGCCTAACCCCGAACAAGCTTGAGGACAGGAGTTCTAAAGTATTTCTCAGGCCCAGCTGGACGGCTGTGTTACTTGACAAAAACTACAGACTCCTGGAAAACGGTATGATACTTTTCCCCAGAAGAGGGTGGGGTCAAATGAGTAAGGCCAGTTCCCTTAATCTTGGCATTAGCTTTATAAAGTAGAAGCTCTTAACCCCCAATCTGGAGTTTTTGGTGATTGCAGTTGGAAGTTAGAAGAAAAGCCCGATTTTCATCTAATGTTCTCACTGAGCTGTCCATGGTTCTGACCTCCGCCTGGGAGGCTGGTGTCTTTCTTATCCTTAGTCCTAGTCCTTAATTCTAGCCCTAGCTGATGTTTTACTTTCAATTCTGAATACTTTGGATGTAGTCTGTGGTCATTCATCTTGACTATCTTTGTTGTTTTTCTTGAGCGTTGTAGAGACAGGCTGTTGTTAACAGTGTACTGCAAATAAACCGAAAAATTGGCTATAATGTTTCTTCTCTGTCTGACAGAGTCTCACTTTGTACCCTTGGGCGAGTGCCACGGCGTCATAGCTCACAGCAACCTCCAGGTTTTGGGCTCGAGCGATTCTCTTGCCTCAGTCTCCAGAGTAGCTGGGACTAAAGACACCCACCACAACTCCTGGCTATTTTTAGATATGGGATCTGGCTCTTGCTCAGACTAGTCTCAAACTCCTGAGTGCAAGCCTTCCACCCAGCTCAGCCTCCCAGAGTGCTAAAGCTTACAGGTGTGAGCCACCATGCTGAGCCAGTTATAAAGTTTCTTGACTTTTAAATTTGGACTCAAAATGAGACATAGTCAGAAAACTTAGACTTGGCATGTGACTTTGGAAAAGTATCTAAGTTTTTCAGAACCTTGGTTTTCTTATCATTCTTGAAAAATAAAATATGAAAAATTTTTGCAGCATAAATGACACAGTTCAATACAAAGAACATTTAAAAATATAAATGCAAAAAAATATATAAGTGCAAAGACTACCTGATCAGAAAGGTAAGCACAGACCACAAAAGGCAATTTACACAGTAAGGAAGACAAATTACCCTTATTATACGTACACATTAACTTTGATTAAATATATCAAAGACTTAATGTAAGACCCATAACTATAAAAATCTTAAAAGAAAAGATATGTGTAAGTTCTTGTGACTTTAGATTAGGCAATGGTTTCTTAAATGGGACATCAAACCAATAAGCAACAGAAGGTGGATAAACTATAGTTTTTATAAAAAATTATAGTCTTTTATTATTATATTATTAATTATAGTCTTTATAGTATTTATAGAAAATTAAATACTTTTATTTTGCAAAGTACATCATCAAGAAAGTGAAAAGAAAATCCCCCAAACAGGAGAAAAAATATGCACAACATATATCTGATAAGGACTTATATCAAGAATATACAACAAATACTTTCAACTCAATAATAAAAAGGGAGCTCAATTTAAAAATGGAGAAAGTTTCAGAATAGCCATTTCTCTAAAGAATATACAAGAGCCAAGAAGCACATGAAAAGAGAAAAGATGCTCAACATCATCCGCTATCAGGGAAAAGCAAATCAAAATAATATGATATCTCTTCACACCCACTAAGATGATTGTGATTTAAAAAGGCAGAAAGTAACAGGTGTTGGAAAGGATGTAGAAAAACTGGAACCCTCTTACCCTAGTGGGAATTTTAAATGGTGTAGTTGATTTGGAAAATAGTCTGGCACTTCCTCAATGGTTAAACACAGTCTTCTATGACCCAGCAATTCTAGCCCTAGGTGTATGCCCAAGAGAAACAAAAACATGCACACACAAAGTCATAAATAGAAATATTCATAGTACCATTGTTTGATTGTTTGTAATAGCTCCAAGCAAGAATTCAATTTACAGATCTCCTAATTCCTATTTTTGCCCCCAATTAAAAAACATCTTTTCAATTTTACTTAGATGTGCAAATTAGGTAAAAAAGAAGAAGAAGAAGAAGAAGAAGAAGAAGAAGAAGAAG
>CAUYON010019840.1:0-11031 GCA_963573935.1 Arctocebus calabarensis | reverse complement strand
ACCCTGGGATAAAACCTCATTGGTCATGGTGTATGATTTTTTTGTTGTGCTGGTGGATTCTTTTTGCTAGGGTCTTCTTGAATATTTTAGCTTCAATATTAATTAGAGAGATTATTCTATAATTTTCCTTTTTTATTGGGTCTTTTTCTGACTTGGGAATGATGGTGATGTATGCTTCATAGAATTTGTTTGGTAATATTCATTCTTTTTCTATATTTTGTAAAAGGATAAGTAATATACATACTAATTCCTTTTTAAAGGTTTGGTAGAATTCTGATGTGAAGCCATCTGCTCCCTGACTTTTCATTTTGGGAAGATTTTCTATAGTTGCTTTTATTTCATAGCTTGAAATAGGCCTGTTCAACATTTCCACTTAGGGCTAAGTCCAGGTTGGTGGAATGCTTCCAGTGATTGGTTTATTTCTTACAGATTGTCATATTTCTGAGAATAGAGTTTCTTGTAATATTCATTGAGGATTTTTTTTTTTTTTTCCTGAGGACTCTGTTATTTCGTTTTTGTCATTTCTGGTTGATGAGATTAGGGATTTTACTATTTTTATCCTGTTTAGGTATGCCAATATTTTTTTTCTATTTTATTGAACTTTTCAAGGAACTAACTTTTAGATATATTGATCTGTTGTACAAAGTTTTCTTTTTATTTCATTTATTTTTGCTCTAATTATGGTTATTTCTTTTCTACAGCTAGAAATGTTCTTTCTTTTCCAGTTGTTTGAAATGTCCCTTTAAGTTGTTAACTTCCTCTGTTTCCATTCCCTTGAGGAAGGCTTTCAATGCTGTAATTTTACTCCTAGGACTGCATTTATGCTATCCCAGAGGTTCTTGGAATTCTTGTCTTCTTTATAGTTTTGTTCTAAAAATTTGTTAATTTCCTGTTTAATCTCATCTATGACCCAGTTATCATGTAGCATAAGGTTCCTTAGTTTCCATGTTTTTATACTTTCAGTATATGGGGCAGGCGCCCTACCCACTGAACCACAGGCACCACCCTTTGATTACTTTCTTATTAGAAGATCTATCCAACACTGTCAAAGGGGTATTAAAATCTCCAACTATAATTGTGGTGGAGGACATCAAGTTGCTCATATCTCTTAGAGTGTGTCTTATAAATTGAGGTGCTTTAGGGTTGGGTGCAGAAATGATAATAATTGAAATGTCATCATGTTTAGTGTTACCCTTACCAAAAACCCATTGTTTCTGTGAATAAAATTGCAACACCTGTTTTTTTCTGATTTCCATTTGCCTGAATTATAGATGACCTTTCCTTCACACTGATTATATATTTATCTTTTCAAGGAAGATGAGATTCTTCTATGCAGCAGATATGTGGCCTGAACTTTTGTATCCAGTCAGCCAACCTGTAGCTCTTTAGAGTACAATTTAAGCCATTCACATTAATTGAGAACGTTGATAAGTGCAGTAGTATTTTGTGTATCGATTTTCTGGATAGTCCAGTGGACATTTTGAAAACTTTAACCACTGTAGAACTTGGAATTTGATCAAAAGTTTCTGAGTGAGTTTACTTTGGTGGTAGAGAATTGTGCTGGTCATTATGAAGGATAGGTCTGAGGATATCCTGGAGAGATGGTTTAGCCATGGCAACTTTCTTCAACATGTGAATGTTATTAAAGTATTTAATTTCTCCACCATAAATGAAACTCAGTTTAGCTGGATGCAAGATCCTGGGTGGAAAGTGATTTTGTTTTAGGAGATTAAAAGTCAATTACCATCCTCTTCTAGCTTGAAAGGTTTCATCAGAGAGATCTGCAGTTATTCTAATATTCTTCCTTTTGTAGGTTATGGTTTTCTTACATCTGGCTGCTTTCAAAATTTTCTCCATCATATTAACTTTATGAAGTTAATTATGATATGCCTGGGGATATCTTATTCGGGTTGAGTCATGCTGGTGTTCTGAAACTGTCTGCTACCAGGATTTATGAATCTCTCACCATGTTTGGGAAATTCTTAATTATCTCTTCAAGTAGAGCATCTGGGCCTTTCAAAACAGCCTTGTTGGCTTCAGGAATTCCTATCAGGAGAATATTAATTTTTATCAAATTGTTTTCAAACTTTCTGAGAGAATTATCCCTTTTTGTTCTCCACTCCTCTTCCTCTTTGAGCATTCGAGAGTGTTCAAAATCTTTATGTTCAATGTCATAAATCCTTCCTTCTGCCTGCTCCTTTCTGTTACTGAGGGATTCTACTTTATTTCTAAGATCTTTGAGGGCTGCAAGTTTTTGTGTCAATGTGTCAAAATCTTTGGTGATTTTGTCTTTGAATCCATTTAATTCTTGAGACAACTTTTGAAATTCTTCTTGAATTTCTAATTCCAACTTTCCCTCTATTCTGTTAATTGTATGTGTCCTCCAAATTCTTAATTTGATTTCTGACATCTCAGCCAATTTTTTATGAATGGAATCTTCTGGTGTGTCCACCTTGTTTTTCCTTGGGATAGTTGATTTACTCTGTTGATTCATGTTGCCAGAGTTTTTCCACTGATTCCGCCTCATGATTATTTTTCACCATTTGACTGGATAAGTTGAAATTGGATTGGAAGCTCCTGGAGTAGAGATTAACCAGCCATTTTCCCAAGAGCTGGGACTGGATACTTCAGCTATTTCTCTACAGCTTTGCAAAGGACCCTTATATTAATATGGTCTGAGACACTTGGGACCTGTTTGGTGTGGTGGGGCTAATTGGTTCTGTCTTGTTTTCATATGGTCTCTTTCCAATCATAATGAATCAGCAACTCTTGCTTGATGTCTCAGCTGTGAAGTAATACCATTAACTAAGACAGCCCACCCCCCCATAGGCAACAACTAGCCAAGAAAAATCAAACCTTCCCACAACACAACCAGGGTACCACCATGGATGGTCCTCAGGTGATTGCCCAAGGTCAAGAGTTCCAAATCAATTGTCCCAGTCAGTAAATGATCTCTAGTGTGACAGTTAAAAAGGTCTCCAACAACTAGATATCAGGCATATGCTGACAGGATTGTGACTCTCCATGATGCTCTGAGGAGTCAGAAGGGCCCACATAGTAAATGAATTAGTCTGGGAAGGTTGATGTCTCCTTCCCTACCTTGCACCTCTGGCACCTTGGGCAAACCCAGTCACTGGTAAACCATACAGTGACTTGGCAGTTGCCTGAGTCACAGGGAGATCTATGTCCCCTTGGCCAGGCCTCCACACTTGGCCACCAGCTGGCAGGGGGAGCTGACGCCTGACAACCTTGTGTGATTAATGGAAGCTTGGAAATTTCACTCAGTTCCAGCCTCATGTCCGATTGATGTTGCTGCCAGTTAGATTCTCTCAGAATTGGCATTTCTGTCCCAGCTATACTCCCCTGAAGGCCAGGCTCTGTTTGAGTTCACAGAAACTGACCCAGCCCTGCCCTGTGCTGTTTCCACTGTGCCAATTCTTACGGGGTTGGCGTCTCAGGCTCCATGGCAATCTATTTTAGGTCAGGTGTGGTTAGAGCTCACAAACAGCTCTCAGTTTTTTTCCTCTTCCTGGGCTAGTGACGCTGCCACACCTGCTTTTGTCCTGACTTTGTTCCTCTCAGGTCTGGTTACATCTTGGACTCACAAAAGCATCAATTCTGACTCAGCTCTGCCCTGGGAGTATGTAGCTTCTGTGCATGCTCGGATTTTATTTTCCATCCCTGTAGTGACATACCCTGGAAGATATTCCCTCAGGTATCTTCTTTTCTCACTAAGCCTGTGTTTCCATACCAGATATGTTCCACCAATGGCTGCCAGAGGAGTAGAGGCCTGTCTCCCTTTGGTTGCTAAGACAGGTGGGGGAATTGTGTCTCCAAAATGTCCCCAGGGGTGTGAGCCCTATTGTCCCTGCCACTACCATTGCTGCACTGTGTCACAGGTACCTGCTTAATCCTCTTTCATATGGATCCCTAGATTCACAGTCCCCACTCCTCACCCATGCCACATAACCAGCACACACATGGAACACCCCAAGCTCCATCCACACCTCTCCATAAAATACCCAATAGCTTGTGGAGTGGATTGCTGGGAGTTTAGAATTGCACAGAGTCTATGTTCCATTTTATGTCTGGTGAGAGAGTACCATGACATACTAGTGTTTACTGTCTTGGGAAGGAGTTCTGAAATGTACAGGTTCTCTCTCATGGGATTAAATAGGAAGAAATCTGAACTCTGCTCAATTGTTTGTAGAAGGTATACTGAGAGCCATTCTCATGGGGTAGGGGACACCTTTACACTTGGCAATGGATTTTCTACATATTTCTTGTTTCCTTGTGGTTCCAATTCACCTCAGCAGGGGAGGTGTGTACTCTTCAACCTTCTCTCTTGGGTCATCTCCAAACCACCTTCTTACTTGCTAAACTTCTGTCCTTTAATTCCCCTTCTAGATGGGAGCCTCTGTCGAAAGGTGGCTCCAGTTGACCATCTTGCCTCTTCTACTCTTTTCCCCTTATCATAATGATTTTAAGGTTCATTTTTATGCTAACATAAATTTGCTCTTCATTCCTTTTGATTGTTGAAAAACATAAATTGTGTGAATATAGCACATTATATGTATCCAAACAGGGGTAAATCCCATTAGTAGTCCTAAAGACATTCCCTTCAAACCTAAGATTTTTTTTTAAAGATTTTATCAACAAGATATATTGCCTCTGTCAAAACTCTTTTCTCTGTCTGATGAGGTCACTATGTGGTTTTTCTTATTTATTCTGTTAATGTAATGTGGTTTATTTTGATGTTTTATTTAACTTTTTTGTTAATCATTTATACACAAATCATGAATACATTTATGCCTTCCTGAGATTCAATGTGTTAATTATTTCTACAAATTGGAGTGCTTACATCCTACTAATTAAAATAGCTTTCACCTCATTTATTAATCACAATGTTAAAACATTTGTGTTCAATACTTGATAGATTTGACTTGTACCCTTGCAATATGCTTCATAGTTAAGGTCAAATAGTTGATTTACCCATATTGAGATAAACTAGGAATCCTGATACTAAATACCATTTGAGAAACATGTATGAAATATTTTGTATGATAACAGACATTGCATCTATATAGTATATCCCCTAAAGAGTTGACCCTGCATTTCCCCCGTTGAATGAGAAATATGCAACAATTGGGCAGCACCTGTTGCTCAATGGGTGGGGCTTTGGCCCCATATACTGAGGGTGGAAAGTTCAAATCCAGACCTGGACAAACTGCAACAAAAATATAGCCAGGCATTTCAGCTGGCAACTGTAGTCTCCACTACTTGGGAGGATGAGTCAATAGAATGGCCTAAGTCTAGGAGTTGAAGGTGTGTCTGAGCTGTGTGATGCCATTGCACTCAACTGAAGGTAATAAAGTGAGACTCTGTTTCTACAAAAAAAATTACATTGGTACCTTCAAAGCTCAAGGAAATTCAAGGTGCTAACCAAAAGTGAGCCTCCTGTGTTTATGCTTCTCAGCAAGTGTGAGTACATGCCACGATGGCTGGAGAAGTATTGCACATATTCTTAGAAAAGAGGGAGCGGCCTTACTGTGTTTCTGAGTCTGGTCTGAAACCCCATATCTTCCAGGGACCTTTCTGTCTTGAACCCTGAATTTTCTGATCTTATAGGTGTGAGTGATGGTACATGCTTATATTTCTGTGAATGTTTTTCTCAATAATCCTCATAAATAACAGCCCACAGATTGCAAAATAACAACTCTATTCAGATATAATTCATGCACTCCACAATTCACCCATTTCAAATATAGAGTTCAAGACTACACGTTCAGGGATCAGTAGTATAGTTTATTTGTTTGTTACTAGAGACGTTTCCATAAGGTATAGAGGAGAGAGATAGAGGAAGGATGGATTGAAGGAAAGAAAGGAATTGAGAGAGAAAGCCAATGACAGAAAGAGAATTGGAGAAAGGAAGAATAAAGTGATGGATGGGTGAAGGGGAGAGGGATGGAGAGAAAGAAAAAAAGAGAAAATGACCAAACATGATGGTTCAGACCTCAGACAGTTCTTGAATGAGTTGGTACTGAGAATGGACAGAGCAAATGACAGACCCTGTCCTCATTAAAAAGTGAAAAATTATCTAGCTATTGTGGCAGGAACCTGTAGTCATAGCCACATGGGAGTCTCAGGCAGAAGGATTGCCTGAATCCTGGAGTTTGTGGTTTCTATGATCTAGGCTGGGGACACTAAACTAGCCACGGCCACATACAGAAACTATCTCAAAAATACCCTATACACTCCCATTCACAGACAAACCAACAAACCAACCAACAACCATTTTCATCATCTACAAACATGAGAATTAGGTTGTTGGTTCAAGCACAGTAGAGATGATTATGACCTGTGAAGCTATGAGCAAATTGAGGCTTTAGATAAAGTACATTTGTAAGCTTCTCTTAAATGGATATTTTCAAGTAGGTGTCAAACAGATCCTTGAAATAGCATCCCAAGGGCATCGACTGTGGCTCACTCTGTAGGGTGACAGCCCTATAGAATGAGGGTGGTGAATTCCAAACCTGCTTGGGCTAAACTGCAACAAGAAATAGCCAGGTGTTGTGCTGGGCTCCTGTAGTCCCAGCTACTCAAGAGGCTGAGGGAAAAGAATCATCTAATCTCAGGAGTATGTATTTTCTGTGAGCTGTGATGCCACAACAGTCTACTCTGTTCGACAAAGTGAAATGCTGTCTTAAAGAAAATAAAACAGAAAACAAATACTATCGTACTTAAATGACTCCATGAAGTTATGGCAGCTGTGATTAAGCTTGAGTCATACTGATGTATAAAATGGCAACTGTTGTGTCAGCCTAGTGCTGGGAATCCCTACGGTCAATAGAACGAATAAGGCAGAAATGGGAGATCATGTCTCTGTCAATGGATGGTGGGCTCAGTGTCCTGGTTCAAACACTTGAGATATACTACCTGAAGTGAGCAGAAAAGGCCACCTTTTATCTTTGACCAGAATCCTGGATCCCAGGACATTACAGAATGAAGTCATTACATGGTCACGATGGATGACATCATAATGGGAGTTTCCCTGTTTCATGATCTTCAAGATTATCCTCATTCCTGCTAAGATGGGGTTCTTTTCTCCACCCTTAATACCTGCTTCCAAAATCTGTTTGTATTTATGGCCAGGGGATTCTACAACACTTCCTTTCTTTTCACAGTCCTCATATAATCCCTATGAGTCACTGGGGCCTGAGGATTGGACACTCCTCAAAGACGCCCGAGCTCACGGGTTGTAGACAAGGATGAGCAACTGCTAGTTACTCTCAACCCTTATCACAAACTTGATTTGTACTAAAATAGAACAGTTTGTCAAGGGTTGTGCATCTGTGCCTTTAGTTCCACCTATTCCAGTGGCTGAGGAAGGCTGATCCCTTCAACCCAAGAGTTAGATGTCGCTGGGTGCTAGGCTGATGCCATGACATTCTAACCTGGTCAACAGAGTGAGAGTCTGCCTCATGATAAATAATAAAATAAAGAAAGCAATAAGGATAGAAAGAAATAAAGAAGGAAGGAAGGAAAGAAGGAAGGAAGGAAGGAAGGAAAGAAGGAAGGAAGGAAGGAAGGAAGGAAGGAAGGAAGGAAGGAAGGAAGGAAGGAAGGAGAGAGAGGAAGAGAGACAGAGACAGAGAGAGAAAAAAGAGAAGAGAATAGAAGAGGAGAGGAGAGGAGAGGTGAAGAGAGGAGAGGGGAGGGGAGAGGAGAGTAGAAGTGAGGAAGGGCGGAAGGAAGGAAGCAAGGAAGGCAGGAAGGAAGGAAGGAAGGGAGGGAGGGAGGAAGGGAAGGAAGGAAGAAGGAACGAAAGAAAGATTGCTATGCACAGTTTCCAAGAGCCAATGTGGGAGGAGAGGTGAGTAGGAAGATGGAATATGAAACTACATAAAGGAGGAGAGTTATTGTAGCACTCTGGGGTAGGTGAAGAATGAGTCAAGACAAATGGGTTTGGGTTTGGTTTGTTAGGATATTGCCAGTTGATATGATGGGTAGAGTTTCTCCAGAGATAACTGGTCCCTGGCCTTGGACTGATTGTGGGAATGCTACATTGTCCCTGATTGAAGGAGCCCAAAGTAAGAGGTGGAGGTTATACTCTGCATTTTTAGTGTGCATATGAAAAGCGTGGTTTGACTCAAGAATTCTCTGTGTGGGCAGTTTCAAGTGACTACAACAATCTAAGGTAATAAAGGGTGAAAGTTACGTATAATCCAAAGGCATGACTAATGGAGGTTGTAGGAAAACAATTTTCCTATGAGAGAATAATTTCTCTAGTTCACATCTAATCTAGGGGGAAATTTTCAACTCCAGATCCATGATCAAATTTACAAATGAGAGGTAAGTTCCCTACCAATTTTTTTTCCATTTACATATTGATACAGAACCTCATTTTGTTAACCTCAGTAGAGTTCCTTGGTATATCTCACAGGAAACTTCCAGTGCTCAGGCTGGTCTCCAATTCAGAAACTCAGACAATCCAATTGACGGGCCCACCTAAAGTGCCAAGATAACAGGCATGAAGCAGGCATGAAGGACCACTGCTGGCCACGATCTATAGTTTGAATAGGGAGATAGGGTTGACTGTCTCTCAATTTCTGTCACAACCTGTGTACTTCTTATGCTGTGAGCCCTTTAAGCACCTCAAGTTTTGGAAAACATTTTCAAGTAGCTTCATTGAAATACGTAGTTCAGCCTTTGAAAGTACAAATCTGTATTTCTTAGTATAGTCACACAATTGTACAGTTATCACCACAGTCTAATTTTAGAAATTTGTCTTTCACCCCCCCACACACACAGGGAACATCAATACCTACTAGAAGACATTTTCATCTTCCCCACCACCCTCTTCCTACTGCTCCCTACACCTGGAAATCAATTCGCCCAGTCGTGATGTTTTCTTTTGAGTTCAGTCATGCACTGTGTGGTCTTTTGTAAGTGGCCTTGTTCCCTAATAACAATGATTTTATAGTTCATTCCTATTGTAACATAAATGTGCACTTAATTCCTTTTGACCGTTGAAAAATATTCCATCATGTGAATCTCACAGGTTATATATCTCTGATCATCTGTAATTCCCATTAGGAGTCCTGAAGACTTTCCCTTCCCATCTAAGATTTTTTTAATGATTTTATCAAGAAGATATGTAGCCTCCGTCAAATGCCTTTTCTGTGTCTCTTGATACAACCATGAGGTTTTTCTTATTGATTCTATTACTGTAGTGTGTTTTATTAGTTGATCTTCCCGTATTAAGCTAGACTGGCAATCTCGGTAATAAATCCCATTTGGGATATATGTATAAAATACATTGTATGCTAACAGACTTTTCTCGCACTTATACAGTATATCTTTTATAGATTAGATATCATGTTTCCATTTTTGCCCCATAAGAATACATTCACACCATCATAACTCATGGAAATGCAAACTGCTAACCTCAAGTGATCCTACTGATGTTATCCTCTGCACCTGAGAGTTCAGGCTGATACCACCACTATGGGGAAAGTTTTGCACTTATTTCTTGGACAATTGGGGTCTTCATATGTTGCTCAGTCTGATCTGAGATCCTTTAGCTTCCAGTGATCTTCCTGCCTTGGCCTGTGAAATTGCTGGAATTATAAGTGTGAGCTATGTGCTCATCCATACGTATGTTTTCATGAAGGTTTTTCTCTATTTTCCTCATATATAAAAGTCCATAGAATAAAAAATAACAAGTACCCTCAGCATCCTCGGAGGCTTGGAAGCCAGCCAGGGATTTCAGGAGGCTGCCACTGCATGGGGAGAGGTATTAAGAGGCAGCAAAACAGGCTGGGGACAACCCACAGAGAGATGTGGCTGGAGTTTCAAGCGCTGCTAGGCCCAGAGAGATGTGCACTCACATTTTCTTGCTCTCTGTGTGGTGTGGTACAAAGCAATAAAGAGGCATCCTTCCCTATTGTTTAGTACAGGAGAAAGAGGGTGGCCTAGTAACAGCTTCTGTTTTACCATGCACAGTGAGACTGGGGAGAGAAGACTTCAGGCATTTCTGAATGGTGGGTTCTGCCAAGAAACTTTTATTTTGTGACACAGGGAGTCAGTGAAAGACTTCCAGACCCCATGAGGAGAACAAAAGCAGTGGAAAACTGGCAAATAGTAGGTGCCTTTGTTGAGTCAGAGGCTGCCTGCACCTGTAACCATAGCAACAGAGAGACTGCAAGCAGGAAAAGCCTTTCCTGTGTGCTGTTTTGTTTTTTTTTTGGACTTGGGCACTCAATTGAACTTCCTTCGGCAATCTTAGGCAGGTGGGCGGACGACTTTGAGCTTTGTCTGGGGTCCCAGACTGAACCACATTGCCAGAAAGTAGCCAATATCATTCAGTGATTAGCTGCCCACACAGTTGCTGTGGAGGAGCTTCCCCTGTATGTTGCAGCATAGGAATAGGCTGGGAGCAAGTAATCTAGTTGCTGAGCTGCCCAAAGTAAGGGACTGATACGCTTGGAAGAGCAGAGATCTAAGTGTTTGGCAGATTAACAGCCTTAGCCCTCAGGGGCACAGAGTGACACTGGTTTTGGCACACTGGAAAAGCAGGCAGCCACACCAGGAGAGATGCCATTGATAAGTGTGTTCCTTGGAAAGTTTCTGTTTAGCCAAGGTTCACAGTTTTGAGTGTCTTTTAAGTGGCCTGAGGAGACATATGGGCTCCCAAGACTACGGGGTCTGAGAAATCAGAAGAGGCCTTCAGTCTCCATCTTGTACAGCTGTATGAACATAGTTATTAACAATGCATGCCTCAGAATATCACTTGTTTCCCAAACAATACTCAGCAAGATATATATATACTGCTTTGTTTTTGGTTTTTGTCTTTTGTCTTTTGTTTCTGTTTTAATTTCAACATTTTCTCTGTAGATTTTTCTTTTCTTTTTCTTTTCTCATTCTTTTCTTTCTTCATTTTTCTAGTTCAAATACAATTTCCCATTGTTGCCTTTTCAACAATTAGAACTTCATTTTTGCTAGTGTTTCTACTCCTCTGATTTGGTTTTC
>CAUYON010019839.1:0-76655 GCA_963573935.1 Arctocebus calabarensis | reverse complement strand
CCCTCAGTAGAGTGCCATTGCCTCACACAGCTCACAGCAACCTCCAACTCCTAGGCTTAGATGATTCTCTTGCCTCAGCTTTCCAAGTAGCTGGGACTACAGGCACCTGCCACAATGCTTGGCTATTTTTTTGTTGCAGTTGTCGTCATTTAGCTGACCCGGGCCGGGTTCAAACCTGACACCCTCAGTGTATGTGGTTGGTTCTGTAACCACTTTGCTACAGGGGCTAAGCCTACAGTCAATACTTTAGTGATATCTTTGGGTACATCTCATATTACTTACAATAGTATTTCTTCCTAGAAATGTGATTGGCCTATTTGAATAATTCCACAGGCTGGCAAGGAGCCTTGCCAAAGGTATACACATTTTACTTTTTATATGCTACCCAATTATCCTTGCCAAGGGTTGTACCAATTTATTCCCACAAAAATGCTGAGTTTCTGTTTCCCTGCAGCCTCAGCAACATAGGATATTATGTCTTTAAAATTTCAGCTTTAATCTCCTCCATTGGTGAGGGAGGGATTCCTGCCCTAGGGTGATGCGAGTGACCAAGCAGGGTACCAGACACTGGCAATTTATCAGTTACATATGCTCATGATCCAGGGGAAGACACCACAAGGCATGCAGGTCCAAATAGGAGATGCACTTGGGAATGGAGTGAATATCCAGGGATTGGTGAGGGGGCAGGCTTTGTGGTAATGAGAGTATGGGGTACTCCCTGGTTCCTTCAGAGAATGTGATTGGCCTATTTGAATAATTCCACAGGCTGGCAAGGAACCTGAAACCCAATACTGAGAGATAAGCAGGAACTGCACCTGCTCCATTTGATAAGAGGATTGTTTGGCTAGAGGACCTTATCCACAGGAACAGAGGAGGGCAACTTGTCATTAGGCCAGTTTACCAGAAGTCAAGGTAACACATGTTATTGAATCTTACTAATTAGGAGGGTTCTTTTTGGGTATTGATTTTGGAACAATTTTTGGAGGGGGGGCATCTAATAGATGATTGTTTTTTCTCATTTTGGCTTATTAATACCATGTACAATAATATTTAATTTTATTTCCTTGAGTTGTGTTTAAGATTTTTTCCTAATGAATTAATGAATGTGATAGGTTTGCAGTTTTTTTTTTTAATGCTGTTATTATCAGGAATTGACATAAGGGGAACTATGGCTTCATAAAATTAAATAGTATTCTATCTTTTCTGGGGTCTGATACAAATTCATAGGGTAAGGATTGTCTGTTCAGTGAAAGTTAGAAAATTCTTCCATTAAACCATCTGAATCCAGAGCCTTTTTTGAACTTTATTTCTTAGATGATATTTTCTTTTTTCTTTTCTTTTGTTTTTTGGGGGGGAGACAGAGTCTAAAGCTGTCACCCTGAGTACAGTGCCATGGTGTCATGGCTAACAGTAACTTCCAACTCTTGGGGTCAAGAGACCCTCTTGCCTCAGTTTTTCTATTTTTAGTAGCGATGGGATCTCCATTTTTTTTTTTTTTTTTTTGCTCAGGCTGGTCTTGAACCTGTGAGCTCAAACTATCTGCCCACCTTCGCCTCCTAGAATGCTAGGATTACAGGCATGAGCCACCTCACCCAGCCTCTTGGATAATATTTTCAACATCTCATTTTTGTAATTTTATTTCCTAGAAAATGGTGTCCATTTTATCAGAGTTTTCATGTACATTAGAACACAGTCATATGTAGTATTCTTGTATTTTCCTGGTGTTCTTTTAAAAATGAGAAAGTGTGGGTGGCACCTATGGCTCAGTGAGTAGGGCGCCAGCCCCATATACCGAGGGTGGCGGGTTCAAACCTGGCCCTGGCTGAACTGCAACAAAAAAATAGCCGAGTATTGTGGCAGGTGCCTTAGTCCCAACTACTTGGGAGGCTGAGGCAAGAGAATCACCTAAGCCCTGGAGGTCACTGTGAGCTGTGTGATGCCATAGCTCTCTACTGAGGGCAATAAAGTGAGACTCTGTCTCTACAAAAAAAAAAAAAAAAGAGAGAGAGAGAGAAACTAGGGAGGTGCCCATTGCTCAGCGGGTAGGGCACCGGACATATATACCAGAGATTGTAGGTTCAAACCCACCCTGGGCCAGCTAAACAGCAATGACAACTGCCACAAAAAAAATAGCCGGGGATTGTGGTGGGTGCCTGTAGTTCCAGCTACTTGGGAGGCTGAGACAAGAGAATCGCTTGAGCCCAGGAGTTTGAGGTTGCTGTGAGCTGTGACTCCATGCACTCTACTGAGGGCAACATAGTGAAACTCTGTCTCAAAAAAAAAAAAAAAGAAACCACATTCTTTATGAAATAGGAACAGAGAACTATAAAGAGATTAAGTTAACATCAAGACACAGGTGGAGGGGAAATCAGCTGAAATGAAAAAATAAAACAAGCAGGGCGGCGCCTGTGGCTCAGTGAGTAGGCCCTATTAACCGAGGGTGGTGGGTTCAAACCTGGCCTCGGCCAAACTGCATCAAAAAATAGCTGGGTGTTGTGGCGGGCATCTGTAGTCCCAGCTACTCGTGAGGCTGAGGCAAGAGAATCGCCTAAGCCCAGGAATCAGAGGTTGCTGTGAGCTGTGACTCCATGGCAC
Organism: Arctocebus calabarensis; assembly: GCA_963573935.1. NCBI lineage: Eukaryota > Metazoa > Chordata > Mammalia > Primates > Lorisidae > Arctocebus > Arctocebus calabarensis. The sequence continues at coordinate 74,060 of CAUYON010019839.1, read as the reverse complement.
TCTTCCGAGGGTGATAAAGTGAGACTCTGTCTCTACAAAAATAAATAAATAAATAAAATAAAACAAGCAGAATGAAATTTGTTACTGAAGAAAACAAAGTACTCTTGACTGTAAATAATTAAAATTGTAATGGTGAAGAGAAACTTGACATACTCTTGAAGGATGTAGAGAAAAAGAACAGATTTGACAGTGGTGTTCTAATGTGATTATTTTAGGAGAGGGAAAAAACAAAATAATCTGTTCACAGAACGTGGGCAGGAACATATTAGAAGAAAACTTTTTTAATATGGAAAGAAGACCCATTTTGTTTCTGGAAATTTAATAAAGGCTACATTGAGACATACTGGCAAAGAGTTTGACTTTCAAGGGTAAAGAAGTATCCATACAAACAACAGGCAAATTGCTGACCATAAACAGACAAGTCCAGCTTTGCTACCATTTTCAGTGTCAGAAGACAAAGAGATAAGGACAAGAGTTTTGAGGGGGAAAGTTTGAGACTCAAGAATTCTTTGAACAGTCAAGGTACCATAAAGGCATTATCACCTAGGGCAAAGATTTAGAATACAAGATTCAGGAGTGAGTCCAAATGAGGAATAGAAAATTAGAGCATAGGCTTGGCGCCTATAGCTCAAGCATTTAAGGTGCCAGCCACATACTTGAGAGCTGGCGGGTTCAAATCCAGCCTGGGCCTGCCAAACAATGACAACTACAACCAAAAAAAAAAAAAAAGAAAAGAAAAGAAAAAGTAGCCAGGCAGTTGTGGTGGGCACCTGTAGTCCCAGCTACTTGGGAGGCTAAGGCAAGACAATTGCTTAAGCCCGGGAGTTGGAGGTTGCTGTGAGCTGTGATGCCACAGCACTCTACCCAGGGCAACAGCTTGAGGCTCTGTCTCAAAAAAAAAAAAAAAAAAAAAGGAAAAGAAAGAAAGAAAGAAAAAAAGAAAAAAAGAAAATTAGGGCATAGAAAACACATTGAAACCAATAAAACAGGGCGGCACCTGTGGCTCATCGAGTAGGGCACCGGACCCATATACCAAAGGTGGCAGGTTCAAACCCGCCTCGGTTGAACTGCAAAACAGAAAAATAGCCGGCGTTGTGTCCGGCGCCTGTAGTCCCAGCTACTCAGGAGGCTGAGGCAGGAGAATTGCCTAAGTCCAGGAATCAGAGGTTGCTGTGAACTGTGTGACCCCACGGCACTCTCCCGAGGGCGATAAAGTGAGACTCTGTCTCTACAAAAAAAAAAAAAAAAAAAAAAAGAAACCAATAAAACAGAGTTGGCAAAAGCTAAAAAACAATGATTGAAAAAGAGGATTTGTGCCTTTAAAACATAAACAAAAGCTGTATCTGTCATCCTGGATTAAGTGGACAAATATAAGTTGGCATGAGGGTGCAGGCCAGGAGATGGAAAGATTACAATTTTTTTTTCACGACGTAAAGGAGGTTATAAAAATGAATGATTTGTCATTGACTTTAATAATTTGTAGAATAAACTTTTTTTCTTTTTGAGACAGTGCATCTGTCTCTCTCTCTCTCTCATGCAGTGGAGTCATCCTAGCTCACTGCAACCTTAAACTCTTGGGCTCAAGTCTCTGCTTCCCCACAAGCTGGGACTTTGTGTGTGAGGGTGGAGACAAGGTCTTGCTCTTGCTCAGGCTGGTAAAACTGTATTTTTATTTGATAAATTTAAAGGAAGCGACCCAGAGAATTAAAAGCACTTTCTGCATTAAAAATAACTATAGAAGATAAAGGCAAATGTTGAAATATTCAGCAAACAAAAAGGAAATGAAAATAGGAGACCAACACATAGGCTGTTAATAGCAGAGATATAATGGGTTAAATCTAGCTAGAGTGGAGGCGCTGCAGTTCTTAGGACAGCTTTTGCTAATGCTGAACCCTTGGCTTGGTTTGCTTTCCCACCCTATTGAAGGCTAAGAGCTCGTTTCAAGGCCGACTCCTTCTCGGTAGCCCTCCCAGGCGAGCACTCCCTGTTCACGCGAGTGAACGCGGCACACGCGTGTGAAGCTGTTACTTTGGATCTAGGACGACGTCCCCACCTCACTCCCTCTCACCCCGGAATGCAGCGTGGGATTTGGGGTCCGGCCTTACTCCCGGAGTCGGGCACAGGATGAAAGCGCTCAAACCCTGCTGGAGTGTGAAGTGTATCTTTTTCCTCGTCGCACCTTCGGGACGATGAGCTTGCGAGAGCAGCAAGTTTCACATCGGCTCGGTTTGCTCGTGGACGTAGTTTCTGCCCCTCTACACTTCCCATACGACCATACGATGAGCGACTGCTCATCCCTCCTCCACCTTGCAGATCTACAGGGTCTCAAGGCCTCCTCTGGGAGGCCACATCCACAGAGCAGCCAAAGGAGAGGAATGCGGCTTAGGGCTCGGAGTCAGAATCTCCTTTTCCGAGCCAGAGGAGCTCCTCTCCTTCTCCAAAGATGTGGGATTAAGGGAGTGCACGGTCCCTCTGGATTTGTTGGAGGAGAGGAATGCGGTTTAGGGCTCGGAGTCAGGATCTCCTTCTCCGAGCCAGAGGAGCTCCTCCCCTTCTCCAAAGATGTGGGATTAAGGGAGTGCACGGTCCCTCTGGATTTGTTGGAGAAGAGGGACTGGAGCTGAGCCCAAGAACCAGAGGGATTGGTTACAGGCGACGAACGGAGGGACTCCGAGCAGACTCGCGGCGCCGTGGAGCGTGTGAGACAGAAGTCCCAGGCTCGCAGAGGGGTACAGTGTCCAACGGGTTAAGGCTCTGCGCCCCGCCTCAGCCCAGGGATTGGCAGTCCCTGGGGGGCGTGGTCGGAGGGCGGGCCCGCGTTTGCCGCAGCCGCTGGTAGGCGGGGCCCGGGCGGGGAGCGGGAGGGGTGCGGAGCGGAGCCGGGCCCGCGCCGCGCGCCCCGCCGGGCGGGCTTCGGGCTGCGCCAGCGAGCAGGGCTGGTGGCGCCCGCATCCGAGACCCGGCGCCAGACCTTGAGGCAGCAAGTAAGTGAGGCAGGCCCAGCATGGCGCTCCTCCCAGCTCCGACCCGCCGCAGTGCACGCTGCATCGCGCGGCGCGTCAGACCCGACCCGAGCTGAGGAGGGGGCGCGTCCAGCTGCTGGGGTCCCATGGGGGAGGGGAGCACCGATGAGGCCGATGATGTCATGGTTGCTTCGCCCAGCCTAGGGGGAGGTGGCGGCCGGAGGGGGTGCGGTCCGGATTATGTCACCTCTTCCCTCCGCGCCCCGCCCCCCGGGGCCCCACGCGTTGGTAGGGAGCCCGGGGAGGTGCCGACGGGATTTCCCCCACCGTATGAACCCCTAGGCACCTCCGTCTACGGCCTATGGTCGGGGTCTCTATCAGTTGCTCTACGGGGCCGTGGGCTGCTGGTGAATGGCGACCCTCACTCTTCCCCCCCACCCAGCAGAGGCTCGTGTGTGTGCGCGTGTGTGCTTGGGGTGGGGGGGGGGCGCTGTCGGCCCCCTCGATCCTGAAACACCGGTTTCATCAGTGCCAGGAGCTAGGTGATAGGCCCCTTCCCTCGTCAGTGCCCATGGTGCCAAGGGAAGATGAATCTCCTCTCACTCATCCCAACCAAGAAGTTCTGAAGACCTCTGCACCCCAAAAGCCCTTTAATAACCCCCAGATCCTTTTCCTCCCCCAATCCTTCTTCCTGGAAGCTCTGATTTCCCTGCCCATATTCATATATACATTTGCCCTGCATTTATTTTCTTGATGCCAGGACCCAGAGACCCTCCAGGACTCTGCCATCTGTGCTCCTGGGAAACCTATATAGGCCAGGCCTGGGGAGGCCTCAGAATGAAATTTCACTGGGATGTCCTGAACCAAGTGCTTTAAGACCCCTCCTCCCCAAAGGTGTGATCAGGGATGCTGTCCTGGGAGGTAGCATTTGGATTGCTTCTAGAAGGCTTTAAGATGGGCAACAGAGAGCACAGAAGAGGTTGTAGTGGAGTGGAAAAGGGCTCAGGTCATGGGAAATATGGGATGGGCAGGTGCCTTTGCAAGCTCTTCTCTGGTTCTGGAGGCCAACAGGAAAACCAGGCATTTTACCCTAATACATTTACCTCTTAAAATGCCTGCAAGATAGGTGTGAGAACCTGAGAGGAAATACCTGTGTGAGGTTCTACTCCTAATCAGTTGAGCTGAGATTTACACTCGAAACTGATGCCACCAGAACTCTGTTTATCGCACTTGGTCCTGTTTATGGAAGGATTTTGGCAGAGCGGGGACAAGATCAGCTTTGCCCTTTAAAAAGTGTACCCTGGCAGCTCCTTGGAGGAGATAGTGCAGGTGAAGAAAGGCCAGTAAAGAGCCCCAGCAAGGGTGCTGGCAGGACGGGCTGCTGAAATGGAATGGGCTGGGCCTGGCGCTCTAAGACCTCAAGTGTTCCTACCTTTGAGAGGGATAGATGGGGAGGGCTAGGAGGTTGCTGTAGGTTGGAGGGACCTGCACATGTAACCCCCAGGTAGAATTCATTTGACTCTTTCGTGACAGCTAATGCTGTGTGTGATCTCCTAGGCACTAAGAGCTGAGCTAGGCAGTAAGCTCTCATTCCAGGATGTTGTGCTAATGTAGGAGGGTGCCTTTGCAGACCGTGCTCAGTTACCTGGGCCAGTTCGGGACATGACCTACAGACAAAACTCAAATGTTTCCTCTTGGCTCACTTCCTGCTTATTAGAGAAACATATCCCTCTTCTTGTCCTGTCAGCTCCCTGCTGGGGTTTTGAGGAAAGAAGCTGCAGCAGCACAAGCTGGGGAGAGACTAGGGTGGGGAATGCTTTCATGGGGTTAAATACTTAAGTTATAATTATGACAAGGTCTTTGCAGAGTGACACTCCAGGAAGAGTGTCTGTGGGTTGATAAGCAAGGATGCTCCCAGGTAGATAGAGCACATGGAAGGCAAGACAATGGTCTTAGAACTGCATTTCTATCCAGCATTCTGGGCATCTGAACCTGGCTGGGGACCACACATACTCTAGGAAAACAGTGGGGCAGAGGGCAGAGTGCCTATGGTCATATTCTCTCTCTCTCTCTTTTATTTTTTTTTTTTGCAGTTTTCGCTGCAGCCGGGCTTGAACCTGCCACCCCAGTATATGGGTCCGGCGCCTACTCCTCAAGCCACAGGGCAACTGCCATTTTCTCTTTCTGTTTTTTTTTTTTTTGTTGTTGTTGTTGTTGTTTTGTTTTTTAAAGACATTCTTACTTGTTGCCCTTGGTACAGTGCCCTGGTTTCACAGCAACCTCAAACTCTTCGGCTCAAGCAATTCTCTTGTCTCAGCCTCCTGCATAGCTGGGACTACAGGTGCCTGCCACAACGCCCATCTATTTTTAGAGGTGAGGTCTCGATTTTGCTCAGGCTGGTCTTTAACCTGTGAGCTTAGGCAATCCACCAGCCTCAGCCTCCCAGAGTGCTAGGATTATAGGCATGAGCCACCGTGCCTAGCCAGATTCTCCTTTTTTGGATCTCAAAGAAGGTGGTACTTTATGTTTGTACTGTACCTTACAGTTTGCAAAGCACCTTTCCAAACATGCCCTGTCACTCAACAACGTGATCAACATGATCACTGCTAAGTTTTGTCCCTGTCCACTACCAGGCCTCTGGGGCAGCCCTCTTTGCCTAGAGCTTTCGTCTTACTGTTCAGGGTATCAACACAGGTTTCAATCATGGTTAATTTTAAAGTTAAAGAAGCCCTTAGATCTCACACCTCCTTAATGTACTGCCTTCTCTGGCCTCTTTTTAGAAGGAACTCTGCCTTCTCTTTCTCTGCACCCCTCCAGCCCGGTGGTCTGTCTTTGCTTTGCACCACTTTTCTTTGCATCACACCGGTGATGTCCCCAGCTGCCAAATCCAGGGCACAATCTTCAGTCCCAATTTTACCTGGCCCCTTTCTTTTCAACATTGAGAGCTACGCCCCACATTTTCAAAGCTCCCCACTTCGGCCTTCAGGGCCTCCTTCTCTTGACTTTCTTTCTGTTCCCAGACTTGTAGGCCTCTGCTACCCCTGACTAAAGCTGAGCCCTGCCCACACCACCCTCAAATGCTGCCCATCCCTGTCTTTCTCTATCCAGTGCTTGAGAGGTAGTTGCCTTTGGTGTTCCCCAAAGCACCTATCTCCCCCAGGCAATCTTCCCCTGTTATGTTAAGGGTGTCAAACCCACCCCATTGCCCCAGCTCAGTTACCTCCCTTAGTGTCCATTGGCCCTTGTCCCCACTGCCTAAACCCCCCTTGTATGAGGTTTTGCCAGTTCTTCCTTTCCAAACCCTGCCCAGGCCTTCATACTGGTTGCAAGTCTCAGCCCATTCAGCCTTCATCTTCCCCTCCCCAGCTGCTCTGTACATTGCACCCAGGGCTGGCAATAGAAGGGACCCTTGTTTAAGGTGTGGGGGGTGGGGTGGAGGGATTTGCAAGGCGGAGGCATAGCAGGCTGGAGTATACTGGGGAGTGGAGGTAGAACAGGGGCAAGAGAAGCATCTAAAGCACAAAAGTAAAGAGGCCCTCACTCAGGGTCTCACACTTGTTGATCCTGCACTTCAGATGTGCCCTAGGAACTGCTCTTGCTTCACCCTGGTCCCAGGCCTTGCATGGTGGGGACAGACTGGCCCGAGGGAGGAGGATGACAGAGTACTGTTCCTCATACCTGTGGGGATAAACACTAAGAGAATGGAATTTTACAAAGGTAGTGGACTGGCTTGGTGGTGAACTTCCCAACAACCTAGTTCTGAAGTCAGAAAACCCTTTGAAGGATGAAAGTTTTTTCAGGCTTTCTTGGTCTGAGGCCTAGCATTAGAACTGGGTATCTGGAGAGAAGATCCACTGCAGAACACTCAGGAGATATTGGGTGCCACCTAGACCCGTGGTGTCACCTTAGTAGGGAAGGAGGGCTCCCTGCCTCTTTTTGGAGGGAAAAGTGAGTAAAGGCCTTAAGGGTGCCCGCCCACTCCCATTTTTGGCTCAGGTATTTGAGGGCCTGGGGCAGGTATTACCTGGTGCCTCTGCCAGCCTAGACTATGCACACTTCTGGGGCAGGTGTTGCCAGGTGGGTGTGGACTTGAGACAAAAGAACGAGGAAGCAGGGCCTTCCAGAGCATAAGTAACTCGAGGCCTTGCTCCCCCTGCTCTTGTAGGGCAGCCTCGGGAGAGGGGGACGCACACCCACAAAAGGGCTCATAGGACTTCACAGTGAACTGAGCAGGATCAAGGTCCACAGGGAGCAGGGGAGGGAAGTAGTCCAGGACGTCTTCCTGGTGGCAGTGAATTCTTAGCGGGGGTTCGTAGGCACAAGATCCTCTGGGGAGCCTCTGGGAGCGGAGGCCCCGCCCACCTGCGGGAAACGCTGGCTCGAGGGAGGCTCCGCCGGCGCCAGCAGCTGGCGCCCCTGCTTGCTCTGCCAGCCTGGGGAACTCTGCAGAGTGCTGATCTCGGTGAGGAGCCCCTCTCTTGCCTGGCTTCCAGTGCAGCCAAGTCGAGAGTGCTTTCTTGCCACCTGCTGCACCCGCCACCCTCATCTGTCTGCCGGGGACGGAACCTGCCCGAGACAGCGCCCTCTGGCGACCCACATGCGCACGGCAGCTCTAGCCCACCACCCCCTAAGACTCCTGTTTCCTCCTTGTCCGCCGCCTCGGGGCTCCTGGCATACGGCAGCCCTGCGAGGTAAGTCCTTCATTCCTTCCATTTCGCAGAAGAGAAAACGGCAGTCCGGGATGGCTCAGTCGGCTGGTCCAAAGTCGCGCAGCTGGTTCGGGCCGAGCCCCGACTGCAAGAGTGAGGCACATGGCCCCTGCAGACCGGGCCTCCGAGGGTCCCAAGCTTGAGGGTCCATCGGCTCCCCACCCCCTTGGAAAGGCAAGGAGAGAAGCCTGCGCTGGTAGTGAGCTTCCACTTCTGCCCTTGACTGCAACATCCTAGGTTAGGGGGCTGGGAAGGACCCTCACCCTCAACTTTTGGTTAGGGGTATGTTTTTCTCCCTGCCTTCTCTCCTGAAGTTTCCTATTAGATTCAGGCCCTGCTCTCCCCTTCCAGGCCTATCTCCCTTGCGCATGAGATTGGACTGTAGGGGCCCAGACCCAGGATAAAGAACCCCTAAGTTCTAGGAGTTTCTGCAAAGGGTTGAGAGGGCTAGTTAGTCTGGAGGCTCATGGACAAGGTGGGGTTGAGGAAGAAGTTGAGTGGAATACTGAGCTAAGTGTGGCTGAAGCTGTGGACATGGTGCTGGGGGCGGGGTTGGGCTTTATCAGGTAGACAACAGGTAGTTCCCCCTTACCAAGCTCCCTATCTTAACCCAGCCTTATTCTTCCTCCTTGAATGTCTGGGAACTCTTTTTATCCCTTGTAGGAAAGGGGACGCTGGGGTGGGTGGGGGCAGGGTAATGCTGGAATTGACTTGGCTGGGGGGTGGGAGTAGGGGTGGGGGGTCTGACCTATCTCTGCCTTTCCTTTTGTTCCCACAGTGCCTCCCTGGCTTAGTCATGGCGAAGCTGGAGACCTTGCCTGTACGTGCTGACCCAGGGCGGGATCCCCTCCTGGCCTTTGCCCCACGGCCTTCTGAGCTTGGACCTCCAGACCCCCGCCTGGCCATGGGCAGTGTGGGCAGTGGAGTGGCCCATGCCCAGGAGTTTGCCATGAAAAGTGTGGGCACCCGCACAGGGGGTGGGGGCAGCCAGGGAAGTTTCCCTGCCCCCCGAGGCAGTGGTACTGGGGCCAGCAGGGAGAGGCCAAGCCGCTACCCTTCAGAGGATAAGGCTCTTGCCAACTCCCTCTACCTCAATGGTGAACTTCGAGGCGGTGACCACACAGATGTCTGCGGCAATGTGGTGGGCAGCAGTGGTGGCAGCAGCAGCAGCGGTAGCAGTGACAAGGCCCCACCTCAGTATCGTGAGCCTAGCCACCCGCCCAAGCTCCTGGCCACCTCTGGCAAACTAGACCAGGTCAGTCCCAGGGCCTGCGACCCTCACAATCTATTTCTTGGGGTAGGAGGCAGCCCAGAAAAGAGGGTAAAGAGGGTCTTCTTGGGGGCTGGTCTGGGGAGCCATGTAGTGGGACCCTGGGGCAAAGTCCAACTGGTGGATCCAGGACAGAGACCTAGCTTGGATGAAACATGAGATGGGGACCTAGATGGGGGACCAAAGGCTGGAGATCCAACAGGTGCATGGGAAGAGGCTGGGGCCTGGGCTCAGGCCTCCTCCTGATGCCCACTTCCTGGCTTTTACACAGTGCTCAGAGCCACTAGTTCGGCCATCCGCCTTCAAGCCTGTTGTACCCAAGAATTTCCACTCCATGCAGAACTTGTGTCCTCCGCAGACCAATGGGACCCCTGAGGGACGACAGGGCCCTGGGGGTCTCAAGGGCGGACTGGAGAAGTCCCGGACCATGACCCCAGCGGGTGGGAGTGGGGGCGGCCTCTCAGACTCAGGCCGAAACTCACTCACCAGCCTGCCCACCTACAGCTCCAGCTATAGCCAGCACCTGGCGCCCCTCAGTGCCTCCACCAGCCACATCAATCGCATAGGTACTGCCAGCTATGGTAGTGGCAGTGGCGGCAGTAGCGGTGGGGGTTCGGGCTACCAGGACCTGGGGACCTCCGACAGTGGGCGGGCCTCCAGCAAGAGTGGGTCCTCATCATCCATGGCGCGGCCAGGCCACCTGGGTTCTGGGGAGGGCGGAGGTGGAGGCCTGCCCTTTGCGGCCTGCTCACCGCCCTCGCCCAGTGCACTGATCCAGGATTTGGAGGAGCGGCTGTGGGAGAAGGAGCAAGAGGTGGCAGCTCTGCGGCGTAGCCTGGAGCAGAGCGAGGCCGCCGTGGCCCAGGTACTGGAGGAGCGGCAGAAGGCCTGGGAGCGGGAGCTGGCTGAGCTGCGGCAGGGCTGCAGCGGAAAGCTTCAGCAGGTGGCCCGCCGCGCCCAGCGCGCCCAGCAGGGCCTGCAGCTGCAGGTGCTGCGGCTGCAGCAGGACAAGAAGCAGCTGCAGGAGGAGGCGGCCCGGCTGATGAGGCAGCGGGAAGAGCTAGAGGACAAGGTGGCGGCCTGTCAGAAGGAGCAGGCTGACTTTCTGCCCCGGATGGAGGAAACCAAGTGGGAGGTGCGGCTTCCCCCTCTATCTCCTTTTTCTCCCTCTGGGGAACCCCAGAACAATAGCCTCACCATCACAAGAGGGAATGAAAGGAGCAGGGAGGACAAGGGTCAAGTAGGAGTGTCTGTGAGGACTGGAGGCTGTCCCTGGGCTGTGCGCAGTTTGCCATGTGTGTCCTGAATACAGGTTGGGCACCCCTGTGTCACTGCCGCCCAATTTGATGAGGGGCTGAGCCGGAGCCCTGGAGAAGCTTGCTGCCTTTGGTGCCAGACATGGTGGCTGGGTTGGGGTGAGCAGGGCTCTGCCTTTACTCCCCTCCCCTTCTCTGCCTGTCCTGCCCAGGTGTGCCAGAAGGCCGGTGAGATTTCCCTCCTGAAGCAGCAGCTGAAGGACTCGCAGGCGGACGTGTCGCAGAAGCTGAGTGAGATCGTGGGGCTGCGCTCGCAGCTGCGGGAGGGCCGGGCGTCGCTGCGGGAGAAGGAGGAGCAGCTGCTCAGCCTGAGGGACTCTTTTGGCAGCAAGCAGGCCAGCCTGGAGCTGGGTGAGGGCGAGCTGCCCGCCACCTGTCTCAAGCCGGCGCTGACTCCTATGGACCCGGCTGAGCCGCAGGACGCGCTAGCTACCTGTGAGAGCGACGAAGCCAAGATGCGCCGTCAGGCCGGGGTGGCTGCCGCCGCCTCCTTGGTTTCCGTGGACGGGGAGGCGGAGGCCGGCGGGGAGAGCGGGACCCGGGCCCTGCGGCGGGAGGTGGGGCGGCTGCAGGCCGAGCTGGCGGCTGAGCGGCGCGCGCGGGAGCGCCAGGGTGCCAGCTTCGCGGAGGAGCGCCGCGTGTGGCTGGAGGAGAAGGAGAAGGTCATCGAGTACCAGAAGCAGCTGCAGCTGAGTTACGTAGAAATGTACCAGCGCAATCAGCAGCTGGAGCGCCGGCTGCGGGAGCGCGGGGCGGCTGGGGGTGCGAGCACGCCAACTCCCCAACACGGGGAAGAGAAGAAAGCCTGGACCCCTTCGCGCCTTGAGCGTATTGAGTCCACAGAAATCTGATCCTTGACCTGGGCCTGTGGTCTTCTGACAAATGCCCTGTTAAAAGGCCAGAGTCCCCAGTGTCCCCACCCCTCCATCTCTCTTTCCCATATGCCCCGTATCCCCAGACCAAAGAGGTTCTCAAAGCAGCTGTGACCAGGCTCCTCCCTGCGATCCCTCCTTTCTCCCCAGTGCTGTGCCAGCTCCTCCCTGCGATCCCTCCTTTCACCCCAGTGCTGTGCCAGCTTCCTTTGGGAAGCCCACTTGGACCTTCCTAGAAGGAGTTAACGGTGGAGGGCAGAGTGAGTTGGGATGAGGGCCCAGGCAGCAGAGGAGTCATCATGCTTCCTTTCTTGGCACTCACTTGGAGATGGAGACCACAGGCCTGCAGTGCCATAAGGTGCCCTATCCCCTCTGGGGAGTCTGGGCTGCTGCTGTCTGCCACCCTGTGTCCAGTGATGCTCTCTGTGCTCACCGCCTAGGCAGTGGAGCCTGAGGGGGCCTGCACAGGGTCTGCTGAAGCTGACCCTGGGTTCCTGATTTCTTTCCTTTCTGCAGTGTTCTCCCTCTCTGGGCAGATTGGCAGGACAAGAGGGAGCAGATGGCCTGCTTGTGGTTGAGAGGGCTACCTGCCCAGCCCCTCCCCGCCCCCAAGGTTTCTTGGGCTCAGGCCTCAGAGCCTGGCCAGGTCCTGAGTGTGTCCTTCCCTGTGTGTGTGTTGGGGGAGGGGAGGGCGCTAGGGCTGGAATCTCAGCACCCAGGGAAGAAATGTCCTCTTCTTGGGTTACTTGAAGGCTTCTCAGCTCTACCTACACCCTTTGGCCAGGATCCTGCGGGCAATAGCCCCATCTGCTTGGCTAAACCCACACCTGGGGTCACTGTTCACCTCTAACTACAGCTATTAAGTGCTACCTGCCTCTCAGGCACTCCACTCACCCAGTTTCTGCAATGAGTGTCTGCAATGTCTTCCCCCACCTGATTCCCCCAGCCTCCTGCTTTCATGCTCAGCGTATCATCTTCCCAGGCCGCCTTGTCCCCAAAGTCTCACCTTTTCTTTCAGTAGAAAATTCTGCTTGATCTTTGGTGCACTGCCCACTTCCCAGCTCCACTGACTGTCCCAAATTTGAGCCCAGAGCCCTTGTGTGGGGGGCAGGGGAGGGTTGGATGTGATTGTCCTTGAAGAATGAGGCTACTTGAATGAGTTCCCTGAGAGGAACACTGACCCCTTGGTTCCCAGGTCCCTGAGGTGGCCTAGCATTTGCCCAGGGTAGGTTTGGCATGGCCATCATCAGGGGCCAGGCTAGCCAATGTCACTTCTTCTCTGGGCCCTCTCAGAGTCCATCTCCCCAAGACAGGAAGGGAAAATCAAATTTCTAATTCACCAGCAATAAAAATTGGAGGAGGCTTGGCCCTCAGACCTTGTATTTCTCCTTTTCACTTTCTCTTTCTCCTACCCCCAAGACTGAGTTTGGGGAGCAGGGTGGAGAGAGCTGGCAACTACTGTGAGCAAGTCCCCCACCCTTGACCAGCCTCCTCCCATGACTGGTGACTGTTCAATGAGTTGTGCATCCACCACAAAACCAAGAGTGCCCCTCTCTGTGGCCTCTAACCCTCGGCACAGCCCCTTCTGGGTGGTCCTCACCAGGTCTCTGAGCTGGATGGGAAGCCATCCTGGCAACCACTGCCTGTTCCACTCACCCCTCACTGCACCTGCCCCAGAACCTAGCCCTGGGGTACAGGGGCAGGGAGAAGAGAAGGCATTAGTAGGGAAAAAATAGAAAAAAATATGAACAGACTTAGCTTTGGGATGTCCAACCACAAAAGAAATTATATATAAATATATATCTCTACCATATGTGATGGAAAGACTTTTTGTTTTCCTTTCCCAAAGAAATAAAATGGAGAAAGCCTCTTGAGTGGCATTCTTTGGCTTTCTTGTGTCTTTGCAGGTGTGAGAGGTGAGGCCTGGGTGGGAGGGTTTGTGGAGGGCAAAGCTATAGTAAACATTTCCCAGAGGAGACATGAGACCAAAGGTGCTCATTAGGCGGTGCTAGGAGGATGGCCCAAAGCCCAAGCTCCTCCACATTGCTCCGAAGGAGTCATAGTTCCACATTTCTGCCCAGTGCAGCTTTCTCTTCAGTTCAATCTGTTATCAAAAGAGCTTTAAACTGATTCCAGAATCTGGGCACAAAGCTGCTAGGTAGAAAATGGGTGATACAGGACAGCTAGATGCAGGCTGCAGTCACCTAAGCCACCCAATAGCAATTGCCAGAAGTTCAAGGGCAGAGTGTATAGAGGTGAAAGCTGAGAATGGGTTTGCAATTAATGATGAGGTCCCCAACAGTAAAAGGGACCCAAACATGCTGCAGAGAGTTGCCCTTTATTGCAATTTCTTCTGTCATCCTCACAAAGCCCCACTCATACTCAAGACTTTTTGCTATAAGTAACATAACAAAACTCAAAGAGGATTTTATTTTCCCTCACTTGACAAGAAGTCTGGACTTGAGCGTCATAGGAATCAGTTCCTCAAGGACCTAGTTTTTCATCCTTTCATTTTTTTTTTCTTTTTGAGACAGTCTCATTTTGTTGCCCTTAGTAGAATGTTGTGGTATCATAGCTCACAGCAACCTCAAACTCTTGGGCTCAAGCAATTCTCTTGCCTCAGCCTCCTGAGTAGCTGGGACTACAGGCGCCCGCCACAATGCCTGGCTATTTTTTTTTTTTTAAAGCTGATTGCATTTATTAGGTAAAGTCCCTCTTACAATCGTATTTTGCCCCCAAAAGGTGTGGCATACACCAAGACCCCACCCCCCTTGCTCCTTCCCTCTCTCTGCTCTTCCTTTCCCCACCCCTCCCTCCTCCTTTCTCTCTCTGCTCTCCCCTTCCCCCCACCCCCACTGTATCATTGTCAGAAATGAGTCTCATATCAAAATTGAATACATAGGATTCATGCTTATCCATTCTTTTGATGCTTTACTAAGAATCTGGTTTTTGTTTTTTTTTTTTGAGACGAGGTCTTGCTCTGGCTCGGGCTAGTCTCAAACCCATGAGCTCACAAATCCACCTGACTCGGGCTCCTAAATGCTGGAATAAAAGGCATGAGCCACCGCCCCTGAGTTTTTCATCCTTTCACTGTCCCATCCTTACCATTTTCCCTCTTTACCACAAGGTGGCTGCCATAGCTCAGTGCAGGGATTGAGCTGGCTGCCACTTTATCATGATAATAAAAGTTTTCTCAGAACACTGCTAGCACCCTTCCCTTTAAATTTTGTTGTCCGGAACCGAGTCACATGATCATCCCGTTTCAAAGGAGACTGGGAACTTGAGTATCTGTCAAAGAGAGCCAGGATTGGGGGTGGGCACTCTGCTCACTCTAGGTTGTGCTAGCAAGGATAGAGTCATAATCAGCAACTAGCAGTGTTTTCCCTGGTTTGGCTTGTGTGAGAGAACCCTCTCTAAGCAGTGGCATCAGTGGGCTGGGTCCCCAAATGTTCACACCCAGGTAAACAGTGCCATCCACAGGGTTCAAGAGTTGGGATCCCAGGCTTGCCCCTCCTTGCTTGTTCTCCCTACCCTGACTTTGTCTACCTGACAAGATGGTGCCTCAGGGGGAGCATGATATCTCAGGTATCCTTCACAGTCTTTAACCTGTAGCCAACGCACTGACAAGGTGTGAAGACTCTGATTACTAGCTTTCATTCAAGGTTTGAAGACCCTGAGGCTCGGTAGAGCCCCTTCCTTGCCTGGGTGCCTATAGCGACACATGGGTGGACCTCCCTACTTAAGGAGATGGAGGATCACCCTGGCTCATCTGCCATAGCTCTGGCCTCCTCAAGGAGGCCATTTCTGCTAACGGTATCGTCTATCCATCACATCACTAATTCGTCTTCTAAGAGCACAATCTCTATTATAAATGCATTATGAGCGTGACTGTACTTAGAGGCTTTAGAGACTTCCCTAATGCTATAAAACTCTGAGTGGTGGCTCTGGATTCAAACTGACATCTAAGCTAATCGGTTACTTTCAGAGCGATACGTTCAGGCATGTGTTTTCCCCTCCACAGGTCCTGGATTCCCCTCGTCTTCTCACCAACACCCTCCGGGGGAAAACTTCCTTGGGAAATGCTGACAAACTCTTTTGGACCTCGGCGGCACCCGTCACTCGCACAACAGACGGAAATAGTGGGCAGCTGGTCGGAAGTGGGGTCCGGTGTTGCACACGGAGTGTCCCTATCACTGCTGCTCTCGAGATACCTGCTTTGGTGTTGCGGCGCTGCCTTCTCCTGGCTCAGGTGAGTGGCGGAGGCCGCCCCCAGCGCTCATGAGCAGGGGCCTTGGTATTTATTTCCCGCCCTCCTGCCGCATGTGGTCCGGCGCGCACCCAGGCCCTGTTCAGTGATCCCGGACTGGGGTTGTGGGCACCTCTGGCAGGCCTACGTCTAGGAAGAACCTCGGCATCCCTCGCCACTCCGTAGTTCTGTGATCTTTGGCCAGAGACTTATCTGAACCTTAATTTTTTGACTCTTTGAAATAGCGATCTTAACAGTATTTATCTCACAAGGCTGTTAGGAGGATGTAATGAGATATTCTGCTGCGCCTCTCATAACGTTTTTATGTACCAACAAACGGCTTGGAGATTCCGATTGTTTTAGTCTTGGATGGGGCCCGCGAGACTGTGTTTTCAACCACGTGAGACTGATGCCACTGGCCCACAGACACTACGAGTGTTATTATGCCCTAACTCCGTCTTGAAGGGCTTTCAACACTCCCTCCTTAAGACAGGAAGCTCAGCTGAAAGAGTTTAGTAGTAACTGCAAACCCCCAGCTTCCTCTTGTAAGCACTCCCCTTACCAGGTGTTGGCTCTTGTGAAATTCGGCCTGCATTAAAGACTCCTCCTCCCCTACCGAAAGCCCCTTATAAAAGGTTTCCATCCCTACTTGTAGGGATCGAGAGACTTTGAGGCGTGAGCCCGCTCTCGTCCGGCCGATGAATAAAGGATCCTTGCTTAATTTGGACTATGGCTGGCGTTTCTCCATTCCACTGCTTCGGGTATAATATTTGGCCTCAGCGAGGTTCGCCAGCCGGAGGGTAGGTCTTCTTGTGTAGCTCCCCCCCCCCCCCCAAGGACAGGAATTATAGGGGAGGCTCCCCCTGAGAAGTTTTTCTAGTGGTAACTATTGTTTGTTGTGTTTGTTTTGCATGGGTATCATTTGAACATTTGTAGTCCTGACCAATTGGCTAAAGACAATTTTGTCTTCTGTAGAGGTGGAGTCAAATAACTCGTCCAACTTAAATTGTTTATTCATGAGTCGGTAAAAATATAAAATAAAACAAGTAGCAGGACCCTACAGTTTTTTTGCTTAAATTCTTCGGACACGGTGAATCTTCAGCAAACGTCAATATGATGCAGTATATACTTTTTTTCATTTTTAGCAGTTTCTGATTGCACAAACCTATGGGTAGTATTGATGTCCCTTCTTTTTTTCTCATCAGGGAAAAGAAATAATAGCTCTTTCTCTTTCTCTGCAGATCATGACACAGCTTTTCTATACTGACTCAGAGCAGGGGACTCAGGCCCCTTATACCACCTATGTTCATCAGTTATCTCAGGTGACACTTCATTGCTCACTCGCCTTTAGATAGTAGTCCATCCTGTGGCGCTGATGGCTAAGTGCATTAGCACCAACTATGGCTTGTTTTTTGTTTTGTTTTGTTTTGTTTCTGAGACAGAGCCTCAAGCTGTCACCCTGGATAGAGTGCTGTGACATCACAGCTCACAGCAACCTCCAATTCCTGGGCTCAAGGGAGTCTCCTGCCTCTGCCTCCCAAGTAGCTGGGACTACAGGCGCCCGCCATGACACCCAGCCATTTTTTGGTTGCAGCCGTCATTGTTGTTTGGAGGGCCCAGGCTGGATTCGAACCCGCCAGCTCAGGTGTATGTGGCTGGCGCGTTAGCCGCTTGAGCCACAGGCGCTGAACCTGTTTTTTGTTTTGTTAAAACTGGGATCTGAATTCATTTTTCTACAATTTGGGCACAGGCACACTTTTTGAGTAGTAAGAACAGCCACCTTTCCAGAGTTAGGTTTTGCAGCTCATTGCCCTGAATGGCCTTGAGAAAACTCTTGGATGACTTCCTACTGCCTGGTAGGCTAAAAAAACCCAAAATCTGAAGACTCTGTACTGCATAATACAACTGAGAAAGTGAGGCCTTCGGCAGTGTTATGCAGGTCTAATATTTATTTGTCAGTATGGTTTTCTTCCCCATTCATTGGTTTATTTTTCTAGTCCCTAACAAGGCCTTGTCATTCATTTGTCATGTGAATAAGTCAACTTTGCTACAAAATAATTCTGAAGTTCCTTTGTCACTTGTCTAAACTACTATACCCTGTAGCCTTGCAAATGGGAAAAGCAAATAAAACCTGTTGTTTGCTGAGCTAATGTAATAAGTACTCAGACCATTTGTTTGGGAATTTTCCATCACAACTATATAGGTGCACCTATTTCTCCTTACCTGCCTGGATTTTGTCATTCCTTCAGAAGTCGCATTTAGATAGTCTGAGTGTCAGCTCCCAGTTGTTATATATAGAGATTTTCTTTAAAAAAAACAAAAAGAAAAAGTGTTATGAAACGTTTCTAAAGCAATGGCTTTAACAGAGTCAGACTATTTTCTGCCCAATCCCTTTTTTGCCATCCTGATAGAGGAATAGCAGAGTCTTAGAAGAGGAGGGAAGGGTTACATAAGCTGAAAAAGTTTCACAAATGATCGTGATCTGCTGTTTCTCTCCTGTAAACATGGAAAGTAAAACAAAAAGGTAGGGATGGGTTGCTGGACTTAATTTTGGCTTGGGTTGGATTTGTGGGTGGTACTTAGTTTAACCTAAATACCTTTTCACCAGTGCTTTACCTGCTGGTCGCCTCTACTCTTGTAGCCTCTGCTTCTGTGTGGAAACAAGCACTAAAGAGGAGAGCCTAGCATTAACATCCTCATTAACAGCTAATGGTCTTTAAACACAAACAAACAAAATAGCTAAGGGTCTTATTGTCAGTGTCTAAGCTCTCACTAGGGGCTTTAAAGCTTTGTAGATTCTCAGCAGCAGACCTCAGCATCTACAGAAAGTTAGTTTTTTTCCCCTTTTTAATTTTCAGGGTCATTCACAAATTATTTGCTGAAACAAGAATGTGATTTGGAGTATACATTTATTTGTAGCAATTTTATTGGAACTTGAGAAAAGGATTAGAATTGAGGGATGAGAACTGGTAATTGGTAAATTGCATATACTGGAGGTGTCATATACTTAATATACATTCAGAATGGCTGCTGTAGATTAAGCCTCTGCTTGGCTCCCCTCCTCTAACTTCTGGACTGTAATTTAAAATGAAACTGTTCAGCCTTGCTCAGACCTGTATCTAAAAGGTAGAAAGGTAAGAGTCTTTGCTTCTGTGAAATCTCATCATTCAGGGTGAGTTGAGTAGTGCCTTTTGGAACTGCTAGGGTCCAGTGGTCTCTGAGGCTGCACTCTGGTTCATTAGGACCCCTAAGGAGGAGATGGGAAGGAGGTATACCTAGCCCTTAAACTAAGGAAGGAGGTTCGTAAAATGATATGAGATGTCTTTGAACCTTTAGCGAAGGAGTCAGGAGTTAACTGAGCATCTCATAGTGTTCTCTTTCTAGCTTTCTTACGGATTCTTTGGGAGTCTTTAAATAAGGAGGACCTGACTCTCTCAAGTTTGTTTTCTCTTTTTAGTAAATGCATCTTCAGTTTCTCCTCTTTGCAGTGCTTTTTCTCCCTACTGTTCAGATTTTTTTTTTTTTTTTTTTGAGACAGAGTCTTACTTTTGTGGCCCTGGTTAGAGTGCTGTAGTGTCGTAGTTCACAGCAGCCTCAAACTCTTGGGCTCAAGTGATCCTCTTGCCTCAGCCTCCCAAGTAACTGGGACACCAGGCACCCACCACAACAGCAATTTTTTTTTTTTTTTTTTTTGAGACAGAGCCTCAAGCTGTCACCCTGGATAGAGTGCCGTGGCATCACAGCTCATAGCAACCTCCAATTCCTGGGCTCGAGCGAGTCTCTTGCCTCTGCCTCCCAAGTAGCTGGGACTACAGGCGCCCGCCACAACGCCCGGACATTCTTTGGTTGCAGCCGTCATTGTTGTTTGGCGGGTCCTGGGGCTGGATTCGAACCCGCCAGCTCAGGTGTACGTGGCTGGCGCCTTAGCCCGTTGAGCCACAGGTGCCAAGCCCACAACAGCAATTTTTTAAAGACAGGATCTTGCTGTTGCTCAGGCTGGTCTCGAAGTCCGGAGCTCAAGCAATCCAGCCACCTCAGCCTCCCAAAGTGCTGGGATTATAGGCATGAGCCACCACCCCCAGCTTCTCCCTACTGCTTCTGCATATTCCTTGTTTTTCTTTCCTTCTCCATAGTATGCAAACCCCAACTGCTGAAGTGATTATATTTCAAAACCTGCATGCATTGATACAGAGTTACTGCAAAAGTGTGTGTGGCGAAAAAGTAAGTAGTTACTGCTTGCTACCTGCAATTTGGCTCTTCATCCCTCTAAGATTCCTTATTTTGTCTGTTACGGAGTATCCCAAATCTGAAAACCCCAAATCCATAATGCTCAAAAATGTGGAACTTTTTGCGCACTGACAAAACACGCAACATTTTTTTTGGCGATAGAGTTTCACTTTGTCATTCTTGGTCGAGTGCTGTGGTATCATAGCAACCTGAAACTCTGGGGCTCAAGAGATTCTCTTGCCTCAGCCTCCCAAGTAGCTGGGACTACAGGTGCCTACCACAACCCAGCTATTTTTAGAGATGGAGTCTCAGCCTGGCTCAGGCTGGTCTTGAACCGGTGGGCTCAGGCAATTCACCCTCCTTGGCCTCCCAGAGTGTTAGGATTACAGGTGTGAGCCACCATGCCTGGCCTTTTTTAGAGCATTTTTGATTTTTGGTTTTGGGATGCTCAACTTGTTAAGTATAATGCAGATATTCTAAAATCTGAAAAAAAAAAATCAGAATCCAAAACACTTTTTTTTTTTTGAGACAGAGTCTCACTTTGTCACCCTGAGTAGAGTGCCATGGCATCATAGCACACAGCAACCTCAAACTCTTGGGCTCAAGTGATCCTCTTGCCTCAGCCTCTCAGGTAGCTGTTACTACAGGTGCCCACCAAAATACCTGGCTAGTTTTCTTATTTATAGTAGAGATGGAGTCTCACTGTTGCTCAGGCTGGTCTCCAACTCATGAGCTCAAGGATTCCACCCACTTCAGCTTCCTAAAATGTTAGGATTATAGGTCTGAGCCACTACACCTGACTCTAAAACCCTTCCAGTCTCAAGCATTTTGAATAAGGAAGGCTCAACCTATAGTGATAGCTAGAATTTGGATAGTTAGAGATGGGAAGGGCTTTTGAGCTTACTCAGTTCTAACCCTCTAGCTCTCTGGCACCTAGAAACCTTAGAAAACCATAGATTTTTTCCCTGCTGCCCCCAGTCCCTACCCTGAAATTTGTATTTCTTGACTCCCATTCTTGTCTCTCTAGTACTAATAATGTGAGCTTGGGAGTCAGTCAGTCTTTTATTTTTTTTGAGACAGAGTCTCACTTTGTTACCCTGGGTCGAGGCTTCGGTGTCATAACTGATAGCGCCTCAGCCTCCCAAGTAGCTGGGATTACAGGTACCCACCACAACACCCAGCTAGTTTTTCTATTTTTAGTAGAGACGGAGTCTTACTCTTGCTGAATCTGGTGTTGAACTGAGCTCAGCCTCCCAAAGTGCTAGGATTACAGTTGTGAACCACCACACTTGGCAAGTCAGGCAGTCTTTTGATGTTGAGCCCTACCTAATCCCTTGGCACGGAGGAGGCCCTAAGACAATTGTGGGTCTTGTGATTTTCACCTTGGAATTTAGCTGTATTTTTATTTTATTTTATTTATTTATTTTTTGAGACAGAGCCTCAAGCTGTCACCCTTAAGGTAGAGGGCTGTGGCATCACAGCTCACAGCAGCCTCCAATTCCTGGGCTCGAGCAAGTCTCCTGCCTCCGCCTCCCAAGTAGCTGGGACTACAGGCACCCGCCACAACACCCGGGTTGTAGCCGTCATTGTTTGGCGGGCCCGGGCTAGATTCGAACCCGCCGGCTCAGGTGTACCTGGCTGGCGCCTTAGCCCGTTGAGCCACAGGTGCCGAGCCATTAGTTGTATTTTTAGAAATCAAAGAGTCCTATCATCTTTTTTTTGAAGATCAAAATTTATTTACTACCTGCATGCAAAACATATTGCACATCAAACAACCAAAAATCAAAAAAAAAAAAAAAAAAAAGAAAAAAAAGAAAAGAAGAAGGGAGGAAAAAAGGGAAAGAAAGAAAAGAAAAAGATACTTTACCAAAGACTAACATGGAGTTTATACAGAACAAACCTTCTGGAAATTGCTCTTTTTAGTAGTTCAAGTTATGTCTTGAATGGACATGACTAATTCAGCTTAGTGTTTTAAACTAAAGCTATGTTTGATTTTTAAATACTGTACACTTTAATAAATAAACCAAACAAAGCCTTAAGGTAGAACAGTCACTCCTAATATCACCCAATGTCCCTGCAGATGAGAGTTTAACAAATGTATTCCAGTGGTCTGCAGATATTCCTCTACATACAGCATTTAAAAAGAAAAAAAAGACTAGTTTCCAGACTAAACTAATGAAGAAATTATAATTCAGTGCAAAATATTTTAGACTGTATTTCATTCTGGTTTTCCTCAGGTGAATAAGTGATTGCATATTAAAAATGTAACAGGTTTGGCGCCTGTGGCTCAACGGGCTAAGGCGCCAGCCATGTACACCTGAGCTGGTGGGTTCAAATCCAGCCCAGGCCTGCCAAACGTCGACGGCTGCAACCAAAAAATAGCCGGGCGTTGTGGTCCCAGCTACTTGGGAGGCAGAGGTAGGAGACTTGCTTGAGCCCAGGAATTGGAGGTTGCTGTGAGCTGTGATGCCACAGCACTCTATCCAGGGTGACAGCTTGAGGCTCTGTCTCAAAAAAAAAAAAAAAAAGTAACAAAAGCAGCTAATGCTTTCATAAAGAATATTACCATAGGGATCCCATCCCACCCTCTTCCCCCCATCTCTGCCATATTTTGAAAACAAAGTAACATTTCCTATAGCCAGCAAAAAAAGAAAAACTCTTTCCCTTAGAATATGAATTCAATCTAAGAAGAAGGAAGTTTTAAGAAACCTAGGCCACTGTTCCATTATAAGCCTGATAAATAAGTACAAACATTTAATGTCTAAATATAATGAAAAGCCTATGAGTAGGGTACCAGCCCCATATATCGAGGGTGGCAGGTTCAAACCCAACCCTGGCCAAATGGCAAAAACAACAAAAAAATAGCCAGGCATTGGGGCGGGCACCTGTAGTCCCAGCTACTTGGGAGGCTGAGGCAAGAATCGCCTAAGCCCAAGAGCTGGAGGTTGCTGTGAGCTGAGACTCCATGACACTCTACCAAGAGCAACAAAGTGAGACTCTGTCTCTTAAAAAAAAAAAAAAAGCTATGCAGAACTCAAAGAGCTTGTGGTTAAACCTCATCATAATGTGGTCTTCAACTTCCCATTTCATTTCCTAGGCATTTGCTGTTTCCAACCACTTGACCCACCTCCCCTTCAGCAATATGATATAGTAGAAAGAACATTGAATAAACAAAAGAATGAGCTCTGTACTAAGTTTTATTACTTACTAGGTATGCAAATGTAAACCAGTTGCTTAAAACTCTCCGAATTCATTGTTAACTGGAAATGAGGGGCCAGACTCAGTGCTTTACAAAGCTGTCCACCACAGAACCCCTTTGGAGAGAAGTATCAGAAACGAACCAAACCTAGCTCATCTATTGCAATAACCCAGATTGAAAATGTGTGTCATTCTCACTTCACAATAAGCAGTTACCAAATTCTATTTATTTCTCTTCAAATCACTCAAATCTCTCCCCTGAAGAAACATTACCAATCTCCTTTCCCTAGACTATCACAACAGTCTTCTAACTGGTCTCTCTTCCTCTATTTTACACAAGCTTGAATTAGTTTTCCTAAAATACTGATTTAAATATACAATCCCCTGCTTGGGGATTTCTCACTCTAAGTCAGCGGTTCTCAACCTGTGGCGTCACCCCTTTGGACTGTATTAAAGGTTTGTGGCATTAGGAAGCTTGAGAACCACTGCTCTAAGTATATAAACCAAACTCCTTTGCCTGAGATGTAAGGCTCTCTCCAATTGATCTAACTCTCCAACCTTATCAATCTCATTGCCCTGCTAGGTGATACACTGTGCTGCAAACTTCTTGATCTGTCCCCAGACAAGGTGGGCTCAGCTCACTCTTCTCCTGCCTTGAGCGCCTCTGTATTTATCTAGTCTTCTCTCTTACTCTAAGGGTAAAACACTTCCCTACTTCCTCTAAACTTCTATGTAATTCTACATAACTGTACTCCTTGCTTGGCACTTAGTACTCATGACTTTATAATACTATTTATCTCTTTTTGCAAATATTCAGTGTCTACAACCAATTACTGTGTTCTTCATGACTTACAATTGTTCCTATACTTGAGACGTAACTTTTCAGAGAGCAGATATTCAATACACAGTTATTGATGGTAACATTACCTTGAGTAAGTCATTTAAATTTTCTGGGCCTCAATTTCTTTATCCAGAAAATGGCTAATTCTAAAATGCTGTTTGATGTACATGCTCCATAGTCTGTACTTGTTTCTCACATTTCTTTTTTTCTATATGCATTTATGTATATTTAACTATGTCCTAGTTAAACAGAATATAAACATACAAGGGATCAATTCTCCTATTTGTTTGGTTTATTTACTGGGCTTACTTACTGGGTAACACCCCGTTGGCATGGCCTTAGTGCACCTTGTCCAGATTCCAGTACACAGCAGGTGTTCAGTGGAAAGGAATTTATAGTTTCAGTCAGGCAGCAAACATTAGGAGAAATTGGCAGAGATTTTTTTTTTTTTGTATCTCAATTTTCATAATGAACTAGTATATTATAAAAAAAATTACAAACATGTAGAAAGAAGGGATTTATTATTGTTAAAATGAGGGGATACCTTGTGCCAGCAGCCAAAATTTACTTTGGGTAATGAAAGAAGGTATGAGGATGCAGCAATTCTTAAGTCTAACTCTCAAATTCTATTTTCAGAGTTCTGAGAAAGGATACCGGAAATCTCTATCCTGGTCAGTAAATAACAGAGATCAAGTATTCTTGATGTCAGAGAATCCTGTCTCTTAGAACTGATAGAAAAGTTCAGGAAATGAATGGTTTAACGGTCAGCCAGGTAAGCTACTGGTTCAAAGGAGACAAAGCAAATGCTCACAAAGGAACACATAAAAGAAGAGAAGCTTTTGGGGGGTTTTTTGCAGGTTTTGGCCAGGGCTGAGTTTGAACCCACCGCCTTCGGCATATGTGGCCAGTGCCCTACTCCTTTGAGCTGCAGGTGTCATTACAAGGAGGTAAGTTTTTAAAACAGATGGGAAAACTGTTAAGGCAAGACAATGGGAAATATAATGCTGCTAACAGAAATATTAGAAATATTAGAAACAGGTCTAAAATATTTCTGTTAGCAGCATTATATTTCCCACTGTCTTCCCTCAATTCTCCACACAGAACTATCTTCATGAGTAAATATCAAGATTTTTTAACACTAAAGCTTCAGAAGAATTCTCTTCTCCTTTTTCTTCCATGTCAATTATTAACGATTCTAGGGGCACTAAGCAGACCAACTCATTTTAAATGACCCTGACTTTACAAGTAACTATTTTAGAATACAACACCAATACTTTCAAACGTGCATTCTATATATTATACTTTCCAAGTAGGTATCTGTAGCACGTGGCCTGGATACAACTTTAACACAGGTAAGGTACAATCTTTATCAGGAATTCTAAGCCAGGTTTTGATGGATAAGAGGAAAGAAAACCTGTTTACGCCTATCCTCTTTTCTCCACTGCTACTCCTAAATTCTGTTCGGTATTACCTGCTAACTCCCATCCACCCTGTTTCTTTGCTCTTTCCCCCAACTTCTACATTCTCCTCCTCCCTACTCTAAGAACAGATCTGAGAACCAGGAGGTAACAGTCTGGTGCTAGGACCAAGGACTCTTGTCCTCTTCCTTGTTAAGTCCCTTAAAAAAATAACCAAAAGGGCACAGGCAATTTTCTCATCCATGGTTTTCCATACCACCAGATCGTCTTTGCCAAAACTAAAGAGGAGAGACGTGCGGGTAGCAGATAAGAGGGAGGAAAAGGCATTCACTCATAGGAACTCTAAGCTCATTACAGCCAACTCAATCAATTAAATATAGATATTTATATTTATGGCAACAGTTTTTTTGTTTGTTTGTTTGCTTGTTTTGAGACAGAGTCTCACTTTGTTGCCCCTGGTAGAGGACCATGGCATCTTGGCTCACAGCAACCTCAGATTCTTGGGCTCAAGCAATTCTCTTGCCTCAGCTCCCAGGTAGCTGAGAGGCGTTCACAACTACAGGCATCCAGCAAAACGCCCAGCTATTTTTTAAAAGACAAGGTCTCACTCTTGCTCATGTTGGTCTTGAACTCATGAGCTCAGGCAATCCACCTACCTCAGCCTCCCAAGTGCTGGGATAACAGGCGCGAACCACCGTGCCCAGCTTTATGGCAACAGTTTGTACCTCAGGATTATTTCCCACAGCCTACTCTGGCCTGGAGTTTTCACACATTCCCCTACAACTTTCTCAAATGTATGAAGTGTAGGTCCAGGAGAAAAAAGTGTGTGTGTGTGTGTGTGTGTGTGTGTGTAACCTGAACTAAAGATAATTCCAAAATAAAACCAACTGCAAATTGAAGTTCAGAAATATAAATAGATTTATGATTATTTACTTCAAAAACGTCCATGATATTGTTTTTTAGAAAGCTAAGAGGAAGAAATCAAGACCTGGTATATTAGGGTTTTTTTTAACACCTTTTATTTTATTTATTTATGTATTTATTTTATTTTTTTGAGGTTTTTGGCTGGGGCTGGGTTTGAACCCACCACCTGTGGCATATGGGACCAGCGCACTACTCCTTTGAGCCATAGGTGCTGCCCCAAAGATCTGGTATATTAGGTTTAACCATACAAAATTGCCAAGAGTTGACTGAATTTAACCTATAAGATGGCAATTTCATATAATTCAACTTAATATTTAACGTCCTACTTTGGGATGGAGGACCTTCCAGGAAGCCAAAACAATGTCACATGGGGACTACACATTACAGAATTGTGAAAAAGCTTCAAGATAAGGTGAGATAAAATCTGGCCTTATCAATAAAAAGAGGAGTGTGGCTAAGAGTATCTTCACATAACTGAATGCGTCTATCAGGCTTTCGTCTTTATGGGCCAAAAAATTCCTGGTTTTCAGCAGTAAGTGAACAGATGAGCTGCTTTTTTTTAATGCCTATTTCCAGTGAAGGTGTCAAGACCTTGATGGCAAAAGCAGAATTTGGCAGCTAGCAAAATGAGTATGGCTATAGGAGCACACAGCTTCAAAAGCCATTAAAAAAAAAAAAAAAGCCGTAGGGCATCTGTGGCTCAGTGGGTAGGGCACCAACCCCATATACTGAGAGGGGCAGGTTTGAACCTGACCCCGGCCAAACTGTAACAAAACAATAGCTGGGTATTGTGGCAGGTGCCTGTAGTCCCAGCTACTCGGGAGGCTGAGGCAAGAGAATCGCTTAAGCCCAGGAGTTGGAGGTTGCTGTGAGCTGTGTGACGTCATGGCACTCTACTGAGGGCGATGAAAGTGAGACTCTGTCTCTAAAAAAAAAAAAAAACTCACCAGGATCATCTACCAGAGGTTTCTCCATTAGAATATCAATTCTCATTTCATTTCCCAAGGAATGTTTTCCCTCACTCCCTGCAGGCCACTTCAATAGTCGCACTTAAATCAATAGTTCACCAATACCAAGGATGACCTTTATGTTTCCTCATTCATTAATCATTCAGTCACTAGTGACTAGGGACTAAATGGCTGCTACATGTAAGTTACTGAGGCAAGTCCCACAAGAATACAGAGATAAAAGAGACCACTAATCTGTTCTGAGTATCACAGAAGAGGCAAGTCAAGGGAACAAATAAGTGCCAAGTACAATGGAACAATATGACAATTCAGCAGTGGAAAAGATCATATGCTGTTGGAGGAAGAAAAAAATCAGGAATGTTCTCATGGTAGACATAGATTACACTGGGATTTCAAAAATGGGTAAGGTTCTAGGGTTTTTGTTTGTTTGTTTCTTTGTGTTTGAGACAATCCCACTGTGTCACCCTTGGTAGAATGCCCAAGTAGCTGAGACTACAGGTACCTGCTACAATGCCCGGCTATTTTTTTCATTGCAGTTGTCCTTATTAATTTTAGCTGGCCCCTTGTGGGTTCAGGCCAGCCTTGGTGTATGTGGCCAGTGCCTTACCCACTGAACTATGGGCGCCACCCTTTTGTTTGTTTTTTTAGAGTGCAAGTGGAAAGGGCAATAGAAAAAATAGTTTTAAAGATTAGGTGATGGAATGAACTAGATCTACATGTAGTCATATCTGAAAAATAATTTTGAAAGTAAAAGTTACAAAAGTATGCAAACAGTATGATTCTACTTGTGTATGATTTTGAAACAAAACTATACATTTATGAATATGTACATGAAAAAAGTATAAAATATGAAATAGAACAATACACACCAATTCAGGCCAGCAGTCATTTCCTAAGAAAGAGGAATGGATAA
Source organism: Arctocebus calabarensis (assembly GCA_963573935.1). Classification (NCBI taxonomy): domain Eukaryota; kingdom Metazoa; phylum Chordata; class Mammalia; order Primates; family Lorisidae; genus Arctocebus; species Arctocebus calabarensis. The sequence continues at coordinate 46,195 of CAUYON010019839.1, read as the reverse complement.
AGGATGCAGATCTGTAACATTTAATATTTTAAAGAGATCGAGAGATCTAAAATAACAAGAGAGATCTAACATTTAATATTTTAAAGAGATCAAGAGATCTAATATGACAAAATGATAATATCTATTAAATCTGGGTTGTGGATTCACAATTATGTTAGGCTTTTTGTCCCCTAAACTTTTCTAAATGTTTGAAATATCTCATTATGCAAAATATACAAATTAAGAAAGGGCAAGGGATGGAATACTATTCAGCCATTAAAAAGATGGAGACTTTACATCTTTTATATTAACCTGTATAGAGCTGAAATTCATTCTTCTTAGTAAAACATCACAAGAATGGCTCAGCACCTGTAGCTCAAGCGGCTAAAGCACCAGCCACATACACCAAAGCTGGTGGGTTCTAATCCAGCCTGGATCCGTCAAACAACAATGACAACTACAACCAATAAATAGCCGGGCATTGTGGTGGACACCTGTAGTCCTAGCTACTTGAAAGCTGAGGCAAGAGAATCACTTAAGCCCAAGAGTTTGAAGTTGCTGTGACCTGTGATGCCATAGCACTAAATCCAGGGTGACAGCTTGAGGCTCTGTCTCAAAAAAAAAAATCACAAGAATGGAGAAGCAAGAATCCAATGTACTCAATTCTAATATGAAGGCAGTAGATGAGGGTATGGCGGTATGGCACACCTCTTGGGAGCGGAACACAATTATAAGAGGGACTTTACCTAACAAATGCAATCAGTGTAACCTAATTCTTTGTACCCTCAATGAATCCCAAACAATTAAAAAAAAAAAAAAAAAAAGAAAGACTGGAAGAATAAGAAGTCAACACAAAAAGAATAATCAGGAGCAGGATAGTTCGCTAAATGTTAGGGTTATGCTTGATTAGTTCAGTTTTAGACTGAAGAGGAGCCCTCCCATCTCTAAACAGTGTGCACAAGGGGTGCTTAGGTCAGAGGTCTGACAATGGACAAGAAGGAAGTTTTATTGCCATCCAAAATCAGATAGCTAAAGGGAGTGAGAACCACCTTCCCACATAATTTAAATGCCAGTGTAACCAAATCATCTCCCCTAAAACAAAGCCAAGGAAACTTCCAGTTACAAAGGAATTCAGATAAGGACTCACTGTGAGTAGTTATTTTGTGCCTCCTTTCTTCCCACCCCTCCTTTCCCCAAACACTCACAAACAAAAACAAAATGTACCCTCACCCACTTGAAAAAGAATTAAGAATTGGCAGTTCTGTTAAAGTGGACAGCTTCCAAACCAAAGCCCTTCTCTGGAGAAGATGTTGACAGAACTCAGAAAAAAAGAATTTAAAAAATCACAACTCAGTCAAGTTTTGAAAAATGTCTATCAGTGGAAGGTATCCATTCTTCCACACTCCCTTGAATCCCAACTTCCCCAGAGAAATCTAAGGCTTTTGAAGATGCCCTCTCTCCTGTTCTTCTGTTCTCCTCCAGCAAAAATAACTAAAGTACAAAATCCAAACTTTCATTTAGCCCATTAAAAACAAGAAGTGCCCTACACAAAAATCAAATGAAAATGAAAGTACAGGGAAGAAAGATCTAGAATCTGAGTATAATGACAATTCTTGTTTTTTTTAGATAAGTATTTTCTTATCAGTGCCCAATTTACCCTACCTTATTTCTTTTAACAAAAGTTTCATTGGCGCAACCTAAAACTAAGTTGAAAAGAAAATAACTTCGCTTGGCGCCCATAGCACAGTGGTTACAGCATTGGCCACATACACCTAGGCTGGCGGGTTCAAACCCAGCCCAGGCCAGCTAGACAACAATGACAACTGCAACAAAAAAAGAGCCAGACATTGTGGCTGGCACCTGTGGTAGCAGCTACTTGGGGGGCTAAGGCAGGAGACTCTCTTAAGCCCAAGAGTTTGAGGTTGCTGTGGGCTGTGACAGCACAGCACTCTGCCGAGGGCAACATACTAAGACTCTGTCTCAAAAAAAAAAAAAAAAGAAAATAACTTAAAGGAAACTTAGCAAGAGAGATAAATATACTCAGTACAACAAATACCTTGACATTCTACATCTGAATCGTTACAGCTAAAGAATCCAAACACCTAACTCATCCCACTCCAGGGTACCCAACTTCCCCAGGTCAAAAATCCCTCTTCTGGGCGGCGCCTGTGGCTCAAAGGAGTAGGGCACCAGTCCCATATGCCGGAGGTGGCAGGTTCCAACCAAGCTCCCAGTTTTGGCTCCAGCCAAAAACTGCAAAAAAAAAAAAAAAAAAAAAATTCCCTCTTCCAAGTGGTACTCTCAGGGCAGGTCTTCCTCAGACAGACCTAGGAAAATACCACGTCACTCTGGACTGGCTAAAATGACAGTGGAATGGAATGACATTAATTCCTTGTTTTCCACTACAACGCAATGTGGCAGAACAAAACAAACACTGGAATGGGACTTGGAAGAGAACAGAGAGGTAAACTCACATTTACCTACCACATATTAGGCACTGAAGACTGGATACTAGATCAAGCTATCACCAAACCACTTCTGTGATCCCAAGTAAATCTCAGGTATTCCACTTGAAAATGAACGGGGAAGACTAAGAAAACGTAATATCCAGTTCTCTGATTCCATGATTTTATAACAGGATCACTCTCAACAAATGTGTTATGGTTAAGCATAATGAAGTTATCAAAAGGCCTTTTGCTTTGTCCCTCTCCAATTCACCCTACACATCACTGACATAAATAACCTTTCTAGGATGTGAACTTACTTTATTACCCAATGCTTTAAATCCTTAAATAGTTCATCATTTATTGCAGAACAAGACAAAGCTGTGATCCAGGCTTGCCTACTTCTCCAGCCTCATCCTTGCCCTCCAACTTTGCTCTCCAGTCATTATGATTATTTAAAAATTACTGGAAGAAGTCTGGCTGTTTCATTCCTTTCAGCTTTTGTTCATAGTGTTTTCCCAGACTGGAATGTACTTCTCTCTGTCATCTGTGGGTATATCCTTAAATCATCTTTCAAGACTCAGCTCAAATGTTATATCCTCAGAGAGGCTCACTCCAACCTCTGCATGCCCAAGGTGGAACAGATCTTTGTGCTCCCACTCTCCCCCTACATAGTCCTATTGCAACATCTATCACGCTTTATGCCACCTACATACCCACACACCTGTCTCTCCAACTAGACCCAGAAGCTCATGGGAGACACCTTGTCTGACTTATCTCCATCTCCTCAGCGCCTAGGAATAGAATTCTTTTGGCTACACCTACCACATCTGTGCTGATGAACTGCAAAACTGCATTTTCAAACTTACTAAACCCAACTCTACCCCAGCTTTCTGCTCCTAACTCTCACAACCAGAATAGCTCTCCCGAGGTGGTGGACTGCCTGAGCTTACAAGTTCAAGACCAGCCGGAGCCACAGCAAAATCTCCCCTCTAAGAATAGTCAGGCATTGTGGCAAGCGCCTATAGTCCCAGCTACTCGGGAGGCTGAGGCAAGAGAGTTGCTTGAGCCCAAGAGTTTGAGGTTTCTGTGAGCTATGACACCATGGCACTCTACCAAGAGCAACAAAATAAAACTCTGTCTTAAAAAAAAAACAACAGAATAGCTCTCATTTGGATATTTCATTGCCACTTTAAATCCAACACATCCCAACCTTATCATTCCCCCAAAATGTGAGGAAACTTTCCTACTAACTTCATTATTCTAGTCAATGTCTCAGACACCCATAGTCATACTTGACTCATCACCTTTTTTTTTTTTTTGAAAGAGACAGGGTCTCACTCTTGCTCAGGTTGGTCTTGAACTCATGAGCTCAAGTGACCCACCAGCCTCAACCTCCCAGAGTGCTGGGATTACAGGTGTGAGCCACAGCGCCCAGATGTCATCACTCGTTTTCATCTCCCACATCTAGTCCTAATTTCTTTTTTTTTCCTTTGAGACAGAGCCTCAAGCTGTCACCCTGGGTAGAGTGCCGTGGTATCACAGCTCACAGCAACCTCCAATTCCTGGGCTCAAGCAAGTCTCCTGCCTCCGCCTCCCAAGTAGCTGGGACTACAGGAGCCCGCCACAATGCCCGGCCCGGGCTGGATTCAAACCCGCCAGCTCAGGTGTACGTGGGCTGGCGCTTTAGCCCATTGAGCCACAGACGCTGAACTATCTAGTCCTAATTTCAATTGTTCCTTCACAATTCTTGGGCCTCAATACATCCATGCCCCAGAGGTCAACCTCCCCTCCTTCCAAGTTAACCTGTGTCTTACAGTCACCATTTTGTTATCCTATTTTCTATCATTTAAAATATAAACTTCTAAGAGCCCATATAAATACAGCTCCAAATCAGCCCACCTACCTTCATTTCACTACTAGCCACTGCTACTCAGGTCAGTCGCATCACTGCCCCAAGAACATCCTCAGTATGTCCTTTTCCCAGGCTTTTTCATCTCCAAAGTGAATGGATTTTTCTTATTCTCTTCATCTCTTGTACCTAATATGCTTTTATTTTTTAAGATCTGATATAAGTTACAATTCTTCCGTGACAATGCTCATAACTGCCTAAGTATTCTTCTCCCAAAATACCTATGGTATGAGGCCTGTACTATTTTAAAATTTTGCCTGGCATATTGATAGGGGGTCAATAAGTGTTCATTCACTCAATAAATGTTCATTCATTCAGTAAGTGTTCATTCGTTCTTTCCTTTTCCCCTTACTCCCAATTGGACTGTAAACCCTTGAAGAATACGAGATTGTCATTTTTCCTAATCTTTCAGAGCACCTAACAGAGAATTAAACTCATAGCAGGTCACTAAAAATAATAGTTTAGTAATTTCTCCTGTTAAAAATTTCTTAGAAGAAATAAAGGGATAAGACATAATCCTAAAGAACATAGTTGAAAATAATCCCTCTCTAGTATAAAATAAGATTTTTGACTTTTCTACCTCTGATTTCCAGCTCAGAAATAGTACAGGCTCCTGACTCAAGAAGTTAAAAGTAACCCTGTGCTCATGACATCACAAACACAGTGTGGTCATGATTATAAGAAGCAGGGGAGGGTGGCAGGGATAAAGGAAAACAAGTCAACTGAAAGAAAAAAGGTGAAAGAACAGTGTGTGATTATGTTTACTTCTTAAATATGGACATTTCTGCTCATTCCTTTTTTTTTTTTTAATTGGCCATATTTTCAAAAGTTTCCCTCAACAAGAAAAATCTAATAAATTTATCAGTGAAGATGATATCTGGAAAAGCCTCTACAAAACCCAAATCCTTTTGAAAAAGACAGCTTGATCTTCAACAATAGAGGGAAGTCCTCCAGATACTATGAGTGAAGACTCAGTCTGGTTGAAACATAAGCATCATCTACCAGTTATCCCTCAGATACGACAAAGAGGTCACATTGGACCCGTACAGACTTTGAAACAAAACTGGTCTGTATTAACATAGTATAGTTTAGCCCTGATTATCTACAAACAGGTTTTTCATTTCATGAATTTCTGAGGGCAAATCCTTAATCCAAAATTGTCTGTTCTTTGCCATCAGTATACTCTCCTTACTATCAGGTAATACAGGCTTGGGGGGGGAGGGAGAAATGGGAAGAGGGAGGACATTTGGGGGACCTCACCTATTGTGCATGATGCAATGTACATTTCAAAACTATTAAGAAATGAATTTAAAAATGCAGGCTTAGAAATGCCAATTTTTTCAATATCAGTATGATCCCAATAATGAACATAAATTTGGTTTAAAAAATAATGCATTTTTGAGAATCACTTGAGGCCAACAATTTAAGACCAGTGGGGCAACATAGCTATTTATTTAATTTTTTAGAGATGAAGTCTAAAAAGTAAATAAAAGTTAGCCAGACATGATGGCATGCACCTGTGGTCTCAGCTATTTGGGAAGCCAGATCGAGGTTGCCATGAGCTTCAGTTGACTGTGCCACTGCACCCTAGCCTAGGCAAGAGAGCAAGACCCATCTCTAGCTGAAAAAATAAACTAAGAAAGTTCTTTGTCAAGTTCTAAATTACCTATGACAGTGCTCCCTACATTAGCAGAGATAACTAAGGGTTAAATGGACTTGAAACATAATACTGTCCTTACCATAAGCTCTTGAGGAGAATCCAGCCTTAGTCTTGAGTCTTCCACACAGGTTGGTGAACTATGAGACAGGCATAAGCAAAGCTCAGTATAGTAAGGTGTCTAAATATAAAATATTCTACAAGGAATCTTAAGTCTCCTGAATACATCCCTTTAGGCCAGGATGGTACATAAGAGTCACAATGTACTGGGGCCTGCCTAATTCCTCGTCCTTGAGTTCTTGCACTAAAGGGCTCAATATTTCTCACTAAATCCATCCTTTGTTCAAAGACCTACAATGAGCCTATTGACCCTTCTATCAACACCCAACAAAAGTCTGGCCTCTGAGGCCCCTCCTTCCCTCTTGCTTGCTCTGTCCATGACTTGACTAACCAATATTCTATCCAGTCACTCTCATTTACTCCCCACCCCCACAACTCAGTCATTCATACCATCACTGCAGACTGCACATTCTATACTTTCTGTTTGGAAGATCCTTTCTTTTTCTTTATTCCCAATACCATAACCATTTACTTGTATACTCACAGATAAGAAAGGTAATGCATCCAAGGTCACATAGTAAAAAGTAGATCCAATATCTGAATCAAGAACTACAGAGCCCATACCTCTGACTAACCCACAGCCTCACAAGTCCATTTCAAAATTTACTGATTCATTAGTCTCCCCTAATTTATCTCATTGAGTCCTACTTTGTTACTTCATTTTCTCAGCCCTTACATACATCAATTGTAGAACATTAAACTTGGTTTTGTTTATACACTTTTCCTAAATGTTAAAGCTTATCATAATAGTTTGTTTTCCCATTTATGTACCATCTTTCCCCTCCACCTCCCATCTCAAGGGCAAGGACACTTGACTTTATATCTTTTATATCTCCCTAACGCCACTCACCGGAACTTGGACCCTGCTTTATCCATAGGCATATTCATTCATTATTCAAGGATTTCTTTTTTTTCTTGAGACAGAGCCTCAAGCTGTCACCCTGGAGAGACTGCCATGGCATCACAGCTCACAACAACCTCCAATTCCTGGGCTCAAGCGAGTCTCTTGCCTCTGCCTCCCAAGTAGCTGGGACTACAGGCGCCCACCACAACGCCTGGCCATTTTTTTGGTTACAGCCATCATTGTTGTTTGACGGGTCCGGGCTGGATTCGAACCCACCAGCTCAGGTGTACGTGGCTGGTGCCTTAGCCCACTGAGCCACAGGCGCTGAGCCAGGATTTATTTAAAAAAAAAACAAACTCCCTTCTACACTTTAAAAAGCCAACTGAGGGGCACCAGCCCCATATGCCGAAGGTGTCAGGTTCAAACCCAGCCTTGGCGAACTGCAAAACAAAACAAAAAAAATAGCCGGGCGTTGAGGTGGGCGCCTGTACTCCCAGCTACTCAAGAGGCTGAGGCAAGAGAATCGTCTAAGCCCAGGAGTTGGAGGTTGCTGTAAACTGTGTCGCCACAGCACTCTACCCAGGGCGATAAAGTGAGACTCTGTCTCTACAAAAAAAAAAAAAAAAAAAGCCAACTGAATTCAGGCATTTGTGAGGAAACTGTCCTGCATCTACCTTCCAGAAACCCAAATTTTTGCTTTATTTTATCAGGGAATACTGAGAAGATTCCACAGTCTACTTGTTATTCCATAGCTCCTAAGTTCCCATTGGAAAAATACTGCTGAGGTCACATTTCAAAGCATTGTTTGGTGGGATGAGTGTTTGGGGCAAGGAGAAGGGTACTCGTACACACATACAGACACACACAGTAATGCCCTCTACCAGCATCCTTAGCATGCTTGAGATATTCAAGAGTGCCAAAAATTGACAAATGGCACTTAGCACCCTCTTAACAATCCGAAACTTATTTTTAATGCTGAATTATTCCGTCATAATTCACTTGGTTACATACACTGAATCTTAAAATTCCAAATAAAGCTTTCTGATAAATGAGAATAGTGGTGGACTACTAGGCTGCTCTACACTTATTCCTAGATTTAGTCAACCCTTCAATCCCCACCCACTGGAATAAAATATGCAAAGTTGCTAAGTATAGTTATAAATAGAATTCACTCAGATATCATCACTAATATTGGCACCAACCAACTCACACAGATCAAAGCAATTAGTAATAGTGAACAGATTCTCAGAGGCCGTATGGGATTTTTAAACATTAGATTTGGTCTCCAAAATAAATATTTCTTTCTTTCTTTTTTTTTTTTTTGTAGAGACAAAGTCTCACTTTATCACCCTCAGTGGAGTGTCGTGGCGTCACACAGCTTACAGCAACTTCCATCTCCTGCATTTAGGAGATTCTCTTGCTTCAGCCTCCTGAGCACCTGGGACTACAGGCACCTGCCACAATGCCTGGCTATTTTTCTGTTTTTGCAGTTCGGCCGAGGCCGGGTTTGAACCTGTCATCTTCAGTATATGGGGCCGGTGCCCTACTCGATAAGCCACAGGCGCCGCCCTAAATATTTCTTTCAATAGGAAAAAAAAAAGATTAAGCAAATAAAGCTTTAGGAAAACCTGTAAGTTGTTAGTGACATAAAGCCACCAAAGTCCAACTAACAATTAGCATTCATTCATTACTGGTCATCCTGCTTTAAACAAATGAGCAGACAGACCTTTCTTTAACAAAGTTTTACTTTCTTTGTTTTTAAGGAAGTCTTTAGTATTAACTGAAAGAATTAAGTCAAATCAGGCAACATCAGAAACAAAAAATTAGTAACAGTTTGGATATCTTCCATCATTCCTTCCTGTTTGAATTCATTAATGTCCAAAGCTGATATCTGTTCAATTCTAAATTATTCATGTTAATGGACAGTTATTGACAGAGGGTGCTGATACTCCAAAACGGGGGGGGGGGGGGGTGTCTATGATGGTTTTGGAATGTATGTTTTCAGCATATTTACCTTCTCAATTATTTCTAGCATTAGCTAGTATTTATATTCATTTGCCATCTCTATGTACACAGTACCTGGCCACTTCGTCAGAGAGGTGCTCTGAGGCATGCTAGGTCGGGTCACTAGTGGAAATTAGAACAGACTGGTATTTAGCTCACAGATGAGCAACATTAATTTCATTTATTTTACCTTTCTGTTCAGTTTATAGCAGGTTGGTTACTAAACTTTAAAAGAACTGCTTGAAAAACAATGAAAGACAATAATTATAGTGTAATTAATTCTTTGTTGTTTGCCTATAATGTACTCAATGGGTAAATTAGCAGCAACTGTTTGACTCCAGGTCTGTTTCTCCCTAGCCGCCCAGCATAAGTCTCCGCAGTCTTCTCCTTCCCATAAAGAATGCGATCTCATCTATTAGGTAGAAAATTGTCTACTTGTTTTTTAAAAGTTATATAGTATGGAGAATGGTTTTAAATTATTTAGGGATTAGCACTACCCTTTTGGACTGGTCTTACCACCACCTCCTCTCTCTATTCTGTCCTACTCTACCTTTGAAATAGGTTTTGAAAGACAAAAGGATCCAGCCTCCTCCAAGATCTAAATACTAGGAACTCTAAAAAATTTCCAGCTTCTATATGAGGCAGTTTATGCAGTACTTTTAAAAAGAAAAGGAAAATAAAAAAGTCCTGCTAATTCTTGGCTTTGCATTCATGAAAACAAAACTCCCTCAAAGTTTGCGGGGAAACTCTCAGTAAAATTCCAGCAGTCCGCTTCTTTTAACTTGCAAATTTTTAATTTTTACGTGGTTATTGTGCCCAGAGGAGCCACCTAGGTCAAACAAGCTACCGCGACGGAGGGGAGGCGGGGAGAGAGACAGCGCTGGTCCTTTTGAGCCGACAAGCTAAAAATATGCCTGCCCAGTAAACAAATCCCCTTCCATCCCGACCGGAGCCACACCGTTAACCTAGCAATTACGAGAAGAGTCAGATCACGCAGCCCCCAGCTTACTCATCATCAGCTTCTGAAGTTTCCATCGGCTCATGGCAACTTTTCTTTTTGCTAAACTTCCGAGACTCTCTCTCGAACTCTTAACTCTCTCCCCCACGCACACCTTTTCTCTCCCTCCCTCCATTACCGAGGAAGCACCTCAGTTTGGCTATCGACAGAGAGTACGCCTGTATTACTTTGATGCTGAGACTTTTAAACGAACTTGATCCTACGGTGAGGACAGTGGTCTGCATCCTGGCCACCCTCAGACTGCACCCTCCCTCTCGTCAAGTCCAGCTGAGTAGGGGGACAGTTCAACTGCCCAACGCGGCTCGGGAGGGAGAGGCGAGGGACGCGGGGGAGGGAGGGACGAAGCCAGGAGCAGTGGGGAGAGGGAGGACCGAGGGGAGACGGCTTCGGTTGAAATATAACCAGAAAGGAGAAGGGGGGCAGTGGAGGTCAGGGGTGCAGAGTTCGGGAGTCTGAAGAAGCGAGAGGGGCGGAAGCAAACGGGGGAGGTTGTCAGGGCGGGGGGCTCCGTTACCCTCGCGGCTCCCGGGGCAAGGCCCTAGGCCGGGGCGGAGCGCGGGGCCCGGCCGCCTCTCCTCATTCCTCCGCAGTGACCCCGGGGTCTGGCCGGTCCCTCCCCCGACGACGATGGAGGCGGAGGTGGTGGCGGTGACTGTGACCGCGTATGTTGCTCCGCACAGGATCTAGAGCTGAAGCCGGACGGTACTGATCGGGACTGGCCTCCCCCGTGGCTTTTTGCCCGCTCCACACCCAGTCGCCACTCCGCCTACCGCGGCTGGTTCAGGATCAGTGGCTTTCGGCCGTCCGGCCGGAAACAAGCGCCAGTTTCCGGCCGGAGCGGGTTGGTGGTGACACCCAAGCCGCCCCCGGGCTCCTCCCGCCCCGCCCCGTAGCGGCTCCGCCTCCAGCGCCGCTCCCGGAGCTGCTCCCAGTTTGGCGCATGCCCCTCGCGTGACCCCGTGTGTTCCTGGCCTGCGCTACTCCAGACCCGAGCGCTCTTGAATGAGAGCAGGAGGGTACAGGGCGGACTCCTGAGACTTTGGGGTAAAGTCAGTTGACAACAGCCCTTGAGAACAGGCAAAAGGGGGCGGAGTGTTCTAGAAAGGTGAGAGGGGTGAAAATACTGTAGACGACGGAAATTCTAGTAACTCTGCACATTCTGGACTGACCAGAGGAAAATTAACAACACTTCTTCCAGAGCAGTCTGTCCCCAGTTATTCATTTACCTTGTTCCTTCACTCTTGAACATATCCTTCTCTATAAACGCTTATATTTACTTGCATAACAATGATACCTAGTGACAACGTGTTAACACGATCAAAAAAAGTTGTGTAGCGCTTTGGTAATATCTTTTACGACCATTGCCACTTAATTCAGATATTTATTGAGTCCCTACTATGTCTGCGGCACTGTGTTCAATGATACTGGGAGTACAAAAATCAACAAGATAGGGTAGTGCCTGTGGCTCAAAGGAGTAGGGCGCCAGCCCCATATACCTGAGGAGGCGGGTTTAAACTCGGCCAAAAACTGCAAAAAAAAAAAAAAATCAACAAGATAATCTAGGACATTAAAGATTTTACAATTTAGTAAAATACATAAAACTATATAAGGCAGAACTCACATATGTGCTGTGAATTACAATGAGCTACGAATATGAGAACATAAATAAGCCATCTCTACCACATCACAGACTTTGATTATTTGCTGAATGAATGATTACAAGGTGAATGTAGACTGTTTCAAGTAAGAAAAGCCATTCAATAAATACCTCTTTATGACAAAAGGGGGCCAGCGTCTGCTATACATTAAGGAAAGAAATCTGAAATTTTAATTCAGACTCCCAACACACCTGATCTGAATATTCAAAATAATATTTATTATCTAAATTGTGCCCATTAGGCCTATATAAAAGCAAGTTTTACAATCTTCTTTCCCCTCATTTGAAGTTCTCATTTTCTAAAGGGGAAGAGTGTAGCATAGACACCTTAGAATTATCCAACTCAAACTAGGAATCTGACACCTGAAACAGGAAACTTCCTAGACAGCTGTATCTCTTAGGAATCCCCCTGGGTTTACAGTTGAAGATTTAGGGCTGGGCCTGGAGCCATTCATACATACCAAGGACAAATGGGCCAGTATGTCTTACGTGTGGCATACCTGGAACCCACAACACAGGGTAACAAGTACGGCCATGCAGCCTGGGCTTCAAGTATTCAGGCCACAAATTTTGGCTACTATTTAGTGGCAAATTGAGGGGGAGAGCAGGATGAAATTTGGTCAGCTAAGTTGATTCTAACTTAGTAGATTAAGGTCTCTATGTCATTCACACTACTACTTGCTAGGTACGTCTGCAGTGGAAGGCAAAGCCACAGAGAAGGAGCCTCAAAAATTGGAAAGCTGCCTCATTTTACCACAGCCCTCCAGAACGGTTATGCCCATCTGTTAATTACATCTTTCTGGTCCTTACACCATTGCCACAGACTCATTAGGATCAGCTATGGAGTTCACAGGCACTCTTCTCTCTCAGTATAAGACAGACCTTTTCTTTTGGCAGTGACCAAGAAAGTCTCCGATTTGAAATCGGGGCCAAGTTGCTGGTCAAAGATATTTAAGTAACAACACTTTATAGGCTTGCCTGGAAATTTAGGGGCCAGGAAGTGATGGGGTTGTAGTTGCTTTGTGCCTGTTCCTTGCTCTGACCATCCATCACTCATTGTTTTTTGTGCAATTGCTCAATGGGCTGCTTGTCTCTGGTCAGCCCAGGCTGTGTGGGTAGCAGTGTGGTCAGCTAGGCTAACAGCCAGGCCACCTGGGTTCTGGTCCCCGCTCAGCCAGCCCCTATCCATTAAATAACTCCTTTCCCATTCCTATGTGTTATTTTATCTGCCTGGAAACTAGAGGCTTCTTCTCTAGTGATGGGCAAGCTATCCCTATGTTAGATGCTCAGAAGCAGCTGTCAGATGGAGACGTCAGCAGCAGCCAGAACACAGTGGATTAGTTTTGCTCAGGGTAGAATAATATGGAAAAAAGTAAAAGCAACAGAGAAAACCCTCCCACACCCCTTCAATTGCTATTCAATACAAAGTTCTTTTCCACCCTACAGACCTGTTTTTGTTTACTTATCTAGGATTTCTAAGGTCTGCTTCAAGAAGCTTCCTGAGCTTTTACTTTACTTTGAGCAAAAGCAGAAAAGCCAGAACTTTGCATGTCACCAGAGAACCTACAAAAAGAGACTGGGGCTCTAGATACCAGTGCTAATAGCTACAATAGGGAGAAATATTCAGAGAAAGCTGTTTTGTAGTGGGGGAGGGGGAATTATTTGCATTTATATGCTTTTGTGGGGGAAAAGAAAGCCAAATCAAAATAACTTCCTTTCCACTGCCACCACTATAATTTAGAGCATTGGTTGTGAGGAATTTTAAAAACTACATAAATGTGCCTAGGAAGCTCAGACTAACTCAGAATCCTTGGGACTGAAGATCAGAAATCTGTATTTTTTGAAAATGTTGGGGCTCTGGGGTGGCACCTGTGGTTCAAAGGAGTAAGGCACCAGCCCCATTTGCCAGAGGTGGTGGGTTCAAACCCAGCCACAGCCAAAAAAAAAAAAAAAAACCACACACACACACACAAAATCAGGAGCTCCTATAAAACTAAATACTTCCCTACCCTATGACTCAGCAATTGCACTCCTAGGAATTTAACCAACAGAAATAGTAACATATGTTCACAAAACATTTACACATGAATGTTCATAATAGTTTTATTCATAATAACTCCAAACTAGAAACATCTCAAACATTCATCAACAACAACAAAAAAAATGGATACTGGTATTGTTCATACAATGAATTAGAATTTTTGGTGTTTTTTTTTTGAGACAGAGCCTCAAGCTGTTACCATGGATAGAGTGCTGTGGCATCACTGCTCACAGCAACCTCCAATTCCTGGGCTCAAGCAAGTCTCCTGCCTCCGCCTCCCAAGTTGCTGGGGAGTACAGGCGCCCGCCTCAACACCTGGCCATTTTTTGGTTGCAGCCGTCATTGTTGTTTGACAGGCCCAGGCTGGATTCAAACCCACCTGCTGAGTTCTACGTGGCTGACGCCTTAGCCCGTTGAGCCACAGGCGCCGAGCCAGAATTTTTGTTTTTTATATATTTATTTATTTATTTTTGAGACAGTTTCTCTTTGTCACTCTCAGTAGAGTGCTGTAGTGTCATAGCTCACAGCAACCTCAAACTCTTGAGTTCAAGCAATTCTCTTCCCTCAGCCTCCCCAGTAGCTGGAACTACAGGCACCTGCCACATCTCGCGGCTATTTTTAGAGATGGGGGTCTCACTCTTGCTCAGGCTGGTCTCAAACCTGTGAGCTCAGGCAATCCACCCGCCTCAGCTTCCCAGAGTGCTAGGTTTATAGACGTGAGCCACCAGAAATACAATTTTTAAAAACCACTAAACAATATAGATGAATTTCAAAATAACTTTTGGAGCAAAAAAAAGCTAAAGCCATTTATGTGAAATTGAAGAATAGGCAAAAATAATCTTGATGATAGAAATCAGAACTACCTATTGGGAGGAGGTACAGATTACATAGAAAGGTACATGAAGGAACAAACTTTTGGGAAATGTGTCTTGGGGCAGTGCATATACACCGAGGCTGGCAGGTTCGAACCTGGCCCAGGCCTGCTAAACAACAATGACAACTGCAACAACAAAAAAAATAGCCAGGCATAGTGGTGGGTCCCAGCTACTTGGAAGCTGAGGCAAGAGAATCTCTTAAGCCCAAGTGTTTGAGGTTGCTGTGAGCTGTGACACCACAGCAATCTACCGAGGGGGACATAGTGAGGCTCTGTCTCATAAATAAATAAATAAATAAATGTGTTATATCTTGATAACAATAGTTACACATGTATATCAAATTACATACGTAAGATAGATGTATGTGAATTTTGTCTCGATTTTAAAAATAGAAAAATATTCAAAGTTTCTTCATAACACTTAGCCAGGTCATAAATTTACATTTATTTGTGGGTTATTTGATTGATTTTTGCTTCACTCATTAAATTCTGAAGCTCCATGAAGTAGTTCAGCATTTTATGCATAGTACTTAGCATAGTATCTGACCCATGACAGTCATTTATAAAATATCTATTGAGTGAATGAATGAATGAATAGACAGAACCATTACTTGGTAGTTACCATTTCACATCCGGACTCTAGTAATAGCCTAACTGGGTCTCTCTATTCCCAGGCCCTCTATTTGCTGAGGCACCATTGCTAGATTGTATTTCCTAAAATATTTCCTTGATCTTTTCTCTCTTTTCAAAAGCTGTAGCAGTCATGTTAATTGCTTAACCAATGTCCTTCCTCCTTGCTTTTAGAACCTTGATTAGGTTCAAGTATGCATTCTTTGCTCTGTGGCCATGGACCTCAAGGGAGATTGGCTGCAGAGGAAGGGATGGGGCTGAGTAGAAGGAAAACACTGGTGGATCACAGGGTTCCATTCCCTTTACCAGTGCTGGGTTGACTAATATGAGATGTGAAAACATCTGCTAGAGGCTTGGGGGAAAGACTTCTTTGTTCTTACACAGAGACAGACATTTTTCTTCAGCTGCAGATTATTATTGGGTTTGGAACTGCTTTGCTGGTCGAAGCACAAACTGACACAGTCAGGATGGCAGAATATAAAGATTAAAAGAATCTGGGTTGGTGGCTCACTACTGTAATCTTAGTGCTCTGAGAGGCCAAAGTAGAAGGAAAAGTTCGAGACCAGCCTGAGCAAGGCATTGTGGCAGGTGCTTGTAGTCCCAGCTACTGAGGAAGTTGAGGCAGGAGGATTGCCTGAACCCAGCTGTGAGCTAGGCTGACACCAGGGCACTTTAGCCCCGGCAATAGAGCAAGACTCTGTCTAAAAAAAAAAAAAATCTGGGTCTTTGGTGAACTGCTGAATTAACCAATCTGAACTGGTCCTACTTGAAATTCTTGTTACATGAGATAATATATCTTCCTTATTTTTTTAAGCCATTTCAACGTAGTTTTTTAATTACTTAGAAACAACGGCATGTAAACTAATAACATGTCATCAACAACTCTTCAATACCTATAGCGATATAGATAAAATTCTTTAGTCTCCCTTGTAAGAGTCTATACGGCCTTATTTCAGTCTGGTCCTAACACTAGACTACATCTTTCTAATTTCCTTCTCTATACTCGTGTTCTACTTCCTTTACAGGCAGTGCTTTACAGGTGGATGTGCTGGTAAATTTAACAGCTAGCTCTCTGGAGGAGAAAAGCCCTGATTTGTAGCATTAGCCAATTTCCATAGTGCAAATATTTCTACCACTGATGATTTGATGCTGCTAATGTGTTATTACTGAATAAGGAGTTAGGAAGAATTGGGCAGTCAGTTCTAGCAAGCCAGTAAGAGACAGCTTGAGCTGACTCCAGTATACTACCGTGTTACTTTCCAATTTTCTCCCCTCTGTAGGTTTTCTCCCTAGATAGAGTTCAAGGCCCAGTGTTTATCACCTCCTTGTAAAGACTGTGTAAAGCCGGGCCCTGTGGCTCATGCCTGTAATCCCAGCACTGTGGGGGGTTCAGGAGGATGGATCCCTTGAGCTTTCTAGTTTGAGACGAGCCTGATCAAGAGCGAGACCCTGCCTCTAAAAAAATAGCCAGGCTTTGTGGTGGGCCCCTAAAAACAAAATAAAGACTTTGTTAGAGTCTTATACTCTATTTTTTTTTTTTTGCAGTTTTTGGCCAGGGCTGGTTTGAACCCGTTACCTCCGGCATATGGGGCTGGCGCCCTACCCCTTTGAGCCACAGGCGCCGCCCTTATACTCCATTTTTTACAGAGATGGAGTCGGTAGAGTGCAGTGGCATCACACAGCTCACAGTAACCTCCAACTCCTGGGCTTAGGTGATTCTCTTGCCTCAGCCTCTGAGCTGCTGGGACTGCAGGTGCCCGCCCGGCTATTTTTCTGTTTTGCAGTTTGGCTGAGGCGTGGTTTGAACTCGCCTCCTTTGGTATATGGGGCCGGCACCCTATTCAATGAGCCACAAGTGCCACTCAGAGTCTTATACTCTAAATGTCTTTACCAATCAACTGCGATTTAACAATTGCCTTAAACTGTTACTTTTCACAAGTATTTGCTCTTAAGTCAACTACTGAATCCACTAATTTAAAAAAACTAGAAAAAATTAAGATGTCAAAAGAGAAAATAAGTCGGTGACTCAACATTACTTTTCTGCACTTCCTAGTCTTAGGACTTGGCTTTGGGGGAACCCCTAAGAAGAAATTCCCTGCCTCCAGGCCCTAAGAGCACTAAAGATGCTTTATTGTAAATAGGAAGTATATCTCTCAATTATTGCAACTGCCAGATCCCAGAAGAGCTGTGTTAGGACATTAACTTCTAAAGGGCTCTTGGCTATGTTGGGTGTGTTCTTATTGTGGCCCTGACAAATCCCCTTAGGATGTAAGGATGGGCTTCTAAAGCAATTAAAGGCTAGAAGCCTAGGCAAAGAGGAGAAGCCATTTCCTCAGGCACTGAGGAGAGCTACCTTACCTGATTGGAATGCCAGCAGGGTGGGTCAGCTTCATCTCCGCCTCAAAGGTGACACACCCCAAGGCTTGGAGGAAGCAAATACTGAAGACTGCCAACACATTGGCTGAGACAAGGGAGAGAGGCCCAGGAATGGAATGACTAAGTCACCCTGCCCGCTGACTAGGTCAGCACTGGGAAGTGGGCCAAACTCAGGTTATTGGAAACTGACAGAGCATTCAGGGGATAGAAGACGTGAGACTCCTTCACACTTTGGCTGTTGCTGTACGACTTTCACTTGAGCTCTCTTATGAACTCCTCTTCTTTTCATGTGACTAACGACCACGTTAACCTCTACAGGTTCTGCACACTAAGAATGTTTTCCTACACTATAAATATATGCTTCTTTTCCTGCATCGTAAAGCTCTGGGGTCAAGTGACTACACCTAACTGGCATCTACTACAATCTCTCACTGATGGGCCTGCCTGTTGCCAGATTACTGAACTGGTCAGCTGAGTCCATGTTGTTTGTGGTCTGTGGACAAGCCTGTGGAGCATAGCAACAACACATAGAGAAGTCAATGGAAGTCAATTTTTTGTTTGTTTTTTTTAATCTTTTTATTTTTATTAATACATTTTTGTTTATCTTTTTATATTTTTAATTTTTTTTTTTAGCTTTTTTTTTGCAGTTTTTGGCCAGAGCTGGGTTTGAACCTGCCACATATGGGGCCGGTGCCCCACTCCTTTGAGCCACAGGCGCCGCCCGGAAGTCAGTTTTTTCAGCTGTAAAAATATCCGGAATTGAAGTGTCACTGTTTCTTAGGTAAGTTTTCAGGTTTAAGAAGAGAGAAAATAATGAGGTCAGAAGAAATCAGTGAAACAATCTCAAGAACCAGGGAGGAATCCAGGCGTGAGTAAAGAGCTCTAGGAGCACCCAAAGAAAAATGTAAGGCTGGGCGGCGCCTGTGGCTCATTGAGTAGGGCGCCGGCCCCATATACTGAGGGTGGCAAGTTCAAACCTGGCCCTGGCCAAATTGCAAAAACAGAAAAATAGCCGGGCGTTGTGGCGGGCGCCTGTAGTCCCAGCTACTCTGGAGGCTGAGGCAAGAGACTCGCCTAAGCCCAGGAGTTGGAGGTTGCCGTGAGCTGTGTGACGCCATGGCACTTTACTGAGGGCAATAAAGTGAAACTCTGTCTCTACAAAATAAATAAATAAATAAATAAAACTTTAAAAAAAAAAGAAAAGAAAAGAAAAATGTAAGGCTGAGGCATATTTATTTCTGGGGGGGCGTTTTCATTCATTTATTTATTTATTTTTGAGACTGAGTTTCACTTTGTTGCCCTAAGTGAAGTGCCATGGCACCATAACTCACAGCAACCTCAAACTCTTGGGCTCAAGGAATCCTCTTGCCTCAGTCCCCCAAGTAGCTGGAACTACAAGTGCCTGCCACAACACCTGGCTATTTTTTAGAAATGGGGTCTCAGTCTTCCTCAGGGTGGTCTCCAACTCGTGAGCTCAAGTGATCCACCGGCCTCAGCCTCCCAGAGTGCTAGAATTACAGGCATGAACCACCGAGCCCAGCCCAAAACCGAGGCACATTTAAAAAGAAAATACTTACTAGGTTGGCAAGAGAAAGAAAATCTGAGGGTCTGAATAATGAGGACTGCTAGAAGGAGATTCTGAGTGCTAATCAAGGGTGCTGGCTCTGCAGTATTTTTTTAAGTGGGCTAGCTACCCCCAGGAGGTGCCTTTCCGTTCCTTCTCCAGGCCACAAATCACACACAAGTAGCAGCTCTGCTATTACTTGCCAGCAAATGATGCTGACCAGACTGCATGCCTCTATATCAGTACCCATTATGTGAGCAACAAAGGCTCACCTAAAATAGGAATTAACACAATTACATGAATTTGGGGGGGGGGAGGGGTTTGTTTTATTTTGTTTTTTTGAGACAGAGTCTCATTCTTTTGCACTGGATAGAGTGATGTGGCTTCATAGTTCACAGCAACTTCAAACTCCTGGGCCTAAACAGTCTCCTGCCTCAGACTTTTGAGTAGCTGGGACTACAGGTGCCTGTCACTATGCTCAGTTACTTTTTCTGTTTTAGTAGAGACAAAGTCTCACTCTTGCTCAGGTTAGTCTTTTTTTTTTTTCTTTTTTTGTAGAGACAGAGTCTCACTCTATCATCCTCAGTAGAGTGCGGCAAAGTCACAGCTCACAGCAACCTCCACGTCTTGGGCTTAGGCGATTCTCTTGCCTCAGCCTCCCGAGTAGCTGGGACTACCGGTGTGTGCCACAACTCCTGGCTATTTTTTGATGCAGTTCGGTGGGGCTGGGTTTGAACCCGCCACCTTTGGTATATGGGGCTGGCGCCCTACTCGCTGAGCCACGGGTGCCACCCTCAGTTTAGTCTTGAACTCTTAATCTTAAGCAGTCCATGTGCCTCAGCCTCCTGGAGTGCTAGGATTACAGCCTCGAGCCACTGTGCCTAGCCTCATTCTGTTAATATGTTTAAGTGCACACCATATGTAAGGCCTTCAGGAGCTTTCATGAGCAAGACTAGGAATTAAAAGTCCAAACCCAGTCCTTTTATAGTTCATACGTGAGATGATTGGGTTTTCATGCGCATGCGTGAGATGTGCCTCCTACAAATCTTGTTACGACATCGGCACATTGCCGGTCTGACATGAAAAAAAAAAAAGTCCAGGCTCCGTGCCTGTGGCTCAACAGGCTAAGGCACCAGCCACGTACACCTAAGCTGGGGAGTTGGAATCCAGCCTGGGCCCGCCAAACAACAATGATAGTTGCAACCAAAATGTGGCCAGGCGTTGTGGCGGGCGCCTGTAGTCCCAGCAACTTGGGAGGTGGAGGCAGGAGACTCACTTGAGCCCAGGAGTTGGAGGTTGCTGTGAGCTGTGATGCCACTGCACTCTATCCATGGTGACAGCTTGAAGCTCTGTCTCAAAAAAAAAAAAAAAAAGTCCACACCCTGCTGGGCATAGTGGCTCACACCTGTAATCCTAGCACTCTGGGTGACCGACATGGGTGGATCACATGAGCTCTCAAGTTCAAGACCAGCCTGAGCAAGAGCAAGACCCCTATCTCTAAAAAATAGCCAGGTGTTGTGGTGGGCTCCTGTAGTCCCAGCTACTTGAGAGGCTGAAGATTGCTTGAACCCAGGAGTTTGAGCTATGATATCACGGCACTCTACTGAGGGAAAGAAAGAGAGACTGCATCTCAAAAAAAAAAGTCCAAACCCTTCTCTGCTTGACACATGTCCTTCCTTTTATTCAGGAAAAAAATGATGGAAAGTGGTACAGACTGCAAAAGGACAATGTGGCTATTGACTGCAGACATGTATCTCTGAAAGAAGCTGAAAAGGCTGTCTCACTGTTCCCTCAGTATATTCTGTCCTTGGAGTCCTGCTTCCTATGAGAATTTCCTTTGGGTCTTTGGTTTCCTTCTCCCTTCTTTCTCTATTGAGGCAAGAGAATCGCTCAAGCCAAAGAGTTTGAGGTTGCTGTGAACTGTGATGCCATGGCACTCTACCGAGGGCCACGAAGTGAGACTCTGTCTCACAAATAAAATTAAAAAAGAAAAAAAGAAAATTGAATAGTTTCTACAGGCCTTTATGCAGCAGATAGCTTCTAACACTGAGCAAGAGAGCACAGTGGTTATTAAACTTGAAGCACAGCACAGAAAGTCGCTGTTGCTCTGGCCTTTTCCTGTGGAATTCCCCAGTGCACACAGACCAGGTGTACACACATCTACAGTTAGGTTACACTGTGGACCCAGTTTGTTACTAGGGTGCCTCCTCAGACCTAACTTAGTTTTTCATTTTAATTGTCTGAATCTATTGTCAATGCCTCTACATCGAATCATGATATCTGTTCCTATTTCTCAATTCTCATTGTCAAAATCCTAATTCATTACTTCTGGACTAAACTACGATAAAGTAACTTATCAATTATCTCTTGCTTTTAATTTCTATCTTCTCCCATCTCGTATTCACACTCTGCTTACAGCTAAGATCTGGTTGCATCATCCCCCTGCTCAAAAGACTTCAATTGTCCAAAGAGAAATTTATTTCTAATAACAAAAATAATAAGCATTATTATCGGGCGGTGCCTGTGGCTCAGTGGGTAGGGTGCCGTCTCATATACCAAGGGTGGCAGGTTCAAACCTGGCCCTGGTCAAACTGCAACAAAAAAATAGCCGGGCATTGTGGTGGTGCCTGTAGTCCCAGCTACTCGGGAGGCTGAGGCAAGGGAATCGCCTAAGCCCAGGAGTTAGAGGTTGCTGTGAGCTGTGGGACACCGCAGCACTCTACCGAGGGCGAGGGTGATAAAATGAGACTCTTGTCTCTACCGAAAAAAAAAAAAAGAAGCATTATTAATTTCATTATCATTGCTAATGTCGTTGGCACCACCCACCTGGGAGGGACTAAAAGAACTTGGAGCTCATTGATTGCTTTAGGATCATTATGTACCCGAAAAAGAAAATATTGTTATTTAAACCAAAACCGACTGTAGCTTTTAAGGGAAGCGTTGCAATTCATATGGCAAGGAAATAATTTTTCCCACTGCCTCCTTTGCCTAACACATTTGGAAGAAGAAGGAAATGGGGAAATGGTAGCCATTGCAAGCCTCTATTTTCTCTGCTGAGTCCTAGGATGAGGCCTGGGACAGATGATCCATCATTTAGCAAGTCATGTTAAAGAGTCCTTGGCAATAATAAAATAAAGAAAATCAAATCATAGAAGGGGAACCCATGGAGGCGGGCCAGGAAAATGAGAAGTCTAACATGTAAACAAATCTCCTGTGTGAAGGGTGTTTTCTGGTGAAAATAAAAGCAATTGTTTTACACCTTAGTGTAGGGTAAAACAACAAGAGCACATGGAGACAGTGAAATGATTCATCCATTGAACTAATCAGCAACCAGAAAGAGCATAAGGCCCACTCTTACTTCCAGAATCCCTGCAGAGACTAGGAGGCTCCTACCCTACAGGGGAGTGGGCTTAAGACAATTAAGACAATTACATTTGAAGTTTGAAGCACTGAGTACCCATACAGAGATGGGCTCCAGTCTGACGTGAGGTAAGTAGAGTACCTCTCTCTTTACTCACAGCTCCTGTGAGTGCCACAGGGGCTCTGTGGGGCACTGGTGAATGCCAACTCAGGTTTCATTTTCCTCCCATTTAAAACAGCTGTTCAGAGGCCTGTTCATCACAGACCATATGTGGTTGGCAAGCAACATGTCCTACTTCCCAGTGTGAATGCTCTTGGGACACTGGTTGCCCCTATCCCCAAGGGGTAGATGCTGGGTGAACCCTAAGAACAGCAGTACTGTATTTTGGAGGACTTCCCCTCAGTGGAAAAAAAACCCACCATATTTCTTCTCCAGACATACTGCCGCCCACGCCTTCTTCCCTGAAAGCCTCCAATAGGTAGATTTTGCTAATAAGAAAGGTCCCAGGTAATTAGTAAAGGGAATTGGAATCAAAGAGAAAAATAATGGAGGACACCCTCGTGTGTCCTATTTAGTAAAACTAGAATCTGAGCAGAATAGGTAGGCTCTGTGTAGGCTCTTCTAATCCCTCCTCCTTGCCTTTAGCCTTGAAAAAGGCAAGGAGGGGAATGAGAAGTAGAGGAGGAATAATGACGGGTGAGTTCCAGGGGACAAATTAGTACCACCCTTAGGTCCTATGCAAGGGGACTCCCTGCCCTGAGCCCTGAACTTGAAAAGGCCACATTCAGGGCAGTGCCTGTGGCTCAAAGGAGTAGGGGACCAGCCCCACATGCCAGAGGTGGCAGGTTCAAACCCAGCCCAGGCTAAAAACTGCAAAAAACAAAAAAAACAAAAAAAAGGCCACATTCTGACCTTCCTCCAGCTGCATGTGTCCCCATGGTCCCCATGTCTCCTAGTCCTATAAACTCTTTAGACATGCAAATCTGGAGGCTGAGATCTCCTTCAAAACCACCTTCTGGGTGCCCAGGAATCTGTAATTCCCAGCCCAACTGGCCTGAGCCCCCTTCCAGAGCCTCTGTGGGCCTCTTCCCTAGACATATTTGCTGAGGGCAAAGAACACCACTGATGGGCTGTTCTCCCCCACACTGCCACGTTCCAAACCACAGCTCCAGCACTCCAATAATTCTAAATTTGAACCTGGCCTTTCAAATTGCTATCACGATACATTTGTAGAAGGATAGAACATATATATACATATTATTTATTTTTATTTTTTTGACACAGAGTCTCATTATGTTACCCTCAGTAGAGTGCTGTAGCATCATAGCTCACAGCAACTTCAAACTCTTGGGTTCAAGTGATTCTCTTGCCTCAGGCTCCCAAGTAGCTGGGACTACAGGTGCCCACCACAATGCCTGGCTATTTTTTTTATTGCACTTGTCATTGTTGGTTAGCTGGCCCAGGCTGGTTTTGAGCCCACCAACTTTGGTGTATGTGGCTGGTGCCATAACCACTGTGCTTTGGGCACCAAACCTGCAGATTTAATTTTTAATTGTTTCCCTCAGTAAACGTCACTTCACTTCAGGTCCTTCCCTGCCCCCGTCCAAAAGAGGGGAAGGGAAAGGGTATCTTTAATTTTTATTTAACAAATATCTAATACTGAGAAAAAAAGACAAAATTTTTATAGACTTGTTTTCAGGTAAGATTTCTAAGGACAGAAGTACTAAGTAAAAAATAATTGGGCAGCGCCTTTGGCTCAGTCAGTAAGGCACTGGCCCCTTATACCATATAAGGTGGCGGGTTCAAACCAGGCCCCTGCCAAACTGCAACAACAACAAAAAACAATAGCCAGGTATTGTGGTGGGTGCCTGTAGTCCCAGCTACTCAGGAGGCTGAGGCAAGAGAATTGGCTAAACCCAGGAGTTGGAGGTTGCTGTGAGCTGTGTGAAGCCACAGCACTCTACCAAGCGCCATAAAGTGAGTCTCTGTCTCTACAAAAAAAAAAATAATAATAATAATCTTTCATAATTAATATGAACATTCATAATAAAATAAGAAGTACATAATTTAGACCTCCATGCTGATTTGGCAATTTTAATGTCTCCAATTATGAAAAAGGCGCATAAATGAAAAAAAGAAGTTACCTTGGCTCCGTGCCTATATAGAACATGGTTATGGCACCAACCACATACACCAAAGGTGGAGGGTTTAGAGGCCCGGGCCTGCTAAACAACAATGACAACTGCAACAACAAGGAAAAATAGCCAGACATTGTGGCGGGCACCTGTAGTCCCAGCTACTTGAGAGGCTGAGGCAAGAGAATTGCTTAAGCCCAAGAGTTTGAGGTTGCTGTGAGCTGTGACACCGCGGCACTCTACCAAGGGCGACTTAGTGAGACTCTGTCTCAAACAAACAAACAAAAAAATAATAAGTTACCTTGATATGTGGCTACATTGGTTTCACCAAAGTTGTCTGAAGACATTTTCTGGTTTGAGCCCCTGTAAGAAATTAATTCTCATATTCCCTTATCAAGTATATAATGTCACTGTTGTAGTCCTACAGACACATATATTGAAAATGGGCTTCCCATTTTACCATATAAGGACTGGCATTTTCTTTTCAAAAGAATATTATTAGCAACTGGATTAACTAAAGAGTACTAATTGGCTTAAGTTTGCCAAATGTTTGCTTCTGCGACAATATAAATACGGATTATTAAAGCTGTCTACTGAAGTATAAAATCTATGCACAATATAGGCAAAATGTTTAAAGGCTAGGAAAAATCTTTTTTAAGAAAGTGCAATTGGCTTGGCGCCTGTGGCTCAACGGGCTAAGGCGCCAGCCACGTACACCTGAGCTGGCGAGTTCGAATCCAGCCCCAGGACCCGCCAAACAACAATGACGGCTGCAACCAAAAAATGGCAGGGCGTTGTGGCGGGCGCCTGTAGTCCCAGCTACTTGGGAGGCAGAGGCAAGAGACTTGCTTGAGCCCAGGAATTGGAGGTTGCTATGAGCTGTGATGCCATGGCACTCTATCCAGGGTGACAGCTTGAGGCTCTGTCTCAAAAAAACAAAAAAACAAAAAAAAATGTTTTCATATAGTAAACGAGAAAATATCATGAATGGTATGTCAATCGGGTTGATAAAAATATCTCAGAATGCATGTGAAGCCCCCACACTGTACCCCATGGTTGAACTAATGTACACAGCTATGATTCAATAAAAAAAAAGATCATATTGATATTATCAACAATGAGGGAGAGTTTTACCTCCTCTATATATATAAAAAAAAAAGATAAACATAGATTCAGGGTGAAAGGATGGTCATCTATAATTCAGGCAAATGACAATCAGATAAAGATAGGTTTAGCAATTTTATTCACAGATGCAATAGGCTTTAAACCAATAGAAGTAAGGAAAGATAATGACTATCACTTCATATTTCTTAAGGGCAACACTCAACATGATGATATTTCAATTATTAACATTTATGCACTCAAAACAGAATGTGCCTTAATTTATAAGACAGACTCTAACAGACATCAGCAACTTGATTTCCTCAGGCACCATAATTGTCAGGGATTTTAACACTCACTTTGCAGTGTTGGGTAGATCCTCCAGAAAGAAGCTAAGCAAAGAAATTTTAGACTTAAACTTAACCATCCAACATTTGCATTGAACAGACATCTATAGAACATTTCATCCTAACAAAACTGAATACACTTTCTTCTCATCAGACCATGGATCATCCTCCAAAATTGATCACATCTTAGGTCACAAGTCTAACCTCAGCAAATTTAAAATAATAGAAATTATTCCTTGTATTTTCTTGGACCATCATGGAATAAAAGTTGAACTCAGTAACAACAGGAATCTGTATACTCATACAAAAACATGGGAACTAAATAATCTCATGCTGAATGATAGCTGGATCATAGATGAGATTAAGAAGGAAATTACCAATTTTTGGGAGGAAAATGATAATGAAGACACAAACTATCAGAACCTCTTGGATACTGCCAAGGCAGTTCTAATAGGGAAATTTATACCGTTGCAAGCCTTCCTAAAAAGAATGGAAAGAGAGGAAGTCAACAATTTAATGGGACATCTAAAGCAACTGGAAAAGGAAGAACATTCCAACCCTAAACCCAGTAGAGGAAAGGAATAACTAAAATTAGAGCAGAACTAAATGAATTTGAAAACAAAAGAATCATACAAGACATCAACCAATGAAAAAGCTGAATTTTTTAAAAGGTCAATAAAATAGATAAACTTTTGGCTGATCTAACCAGAAGTAGAAGAATAAAATCCCTAATTTCATCAAGAAACTTTATTCTAAGAAATGTGAAAATCTGAAGGAAATAGATCAATACTTGGAAGCATGCCACCTTCCTAGACTTAGCCAGAAAGAAGTGGAAATGTTGAAAAAGCCTATATCAAGTTCTGAAATAGCTTCCAATATAAGAAATCTCCCCAAAAAGAAAGGACCAGGACAAGATGGCTTCACATCAGAATTCTACCAAACCTGTGAAGAGGATCTAGTACCTATATTACTTGATCTTTTCCAAAGCATAGAAAAAGAAGGAATACTTCCCAGCGCATTCTATGACGCAAATATCACCCTGATACCCCAACCAGGAAAAAAAAGAAAATTATAGAGCAATATCTCTAATGAATATTGATACAAAAATATCCAATAAGATCCTAGCAAACAGAATCCAACAACACATTAAATAAATTATACATCACGACCAGGTGTTTTTCATCCCAGGGTCCCAAAGATGTTTCAATATATGTAAATCCATAAATATAATACATCACATAAACAAATTAAAAAACAAAGACCATGTGATTCTCTCAATTGATGCAGAAAAAGCTTTCGATAATATCCAGCATCCTTTCTTGATCAGAACACTTAAGAAAATAGCTAAAGAAGGAACATTTCTTGAACTGATAGAGGCCATCTACAGCAAACTCATAGCCAATATCGTATTTAATGGAGTAAAACTGAAATCATTTCCACTCAGATTAGGAACCAGGCGAGAATGCCCACTGTTTCCACTGCTTTTTAACCTTGTAATGGAAGTCTTAGCTACCACAATCAGGCAATAGAAGGCAATCAAAGGGATCCAAATAGGATCAGAGGAGATCAAACTGTGACTCTTCACAGACAATGTGAGTGTATATCTGGAAACCCCCAGGGAATCAACTACAAAACTCCTAGAAGTGAACAAGGAACACAGCAACGTCTCAAGATAGAAAATTAACACTCACAAACCTGTAGCCTTCATATATACCAACAATAGTCAAAGGGAAAAAAACAATCAAGGACTCCATTCCCTTTATAATAGTGCCAAAGAAGATGAAATATCTGGGAGTGTATCTAACTAAGGATGTGAAGTATATCTATAAAGAGAACTATGAAAATCTGAGAAAATAAATACCTGAAGATATTAACAAATGGAAACATACCATGTGCATGGCTGAGAAGAATCAACATTGTTAAAATTTCTATACTACCTAAAGCAATCTACCGATTTAATACAATCCCTATTAAAGCACCTCTGACATACTTTAAAGACCTGGAAAAATTAGTACTTCATTTTATATGGATACAGAAAAAACCTTGAATAGCCAAGACATTACTCAGAAATAAAAACAAATCGGGAGGAATCATGCTTCCAGACTTCAGACAATGCTATAAATCAATAGTGATCTAAACAGCATGATACTGGCACAAAAATAGAGAGGTAGATGTATGGAACAGAATTGAAGACCAAGAGGTGAACCCAGACACTTATTGTCATTTGATTTTTGATAAGCCTATCAAAAATATCAATTGGGGGAAAGATTCACTATTCATTAAATGGTGCTGGATGAATTGGCTGGCAACCTGTAAAAGACTGAAACTGGACCCAAACCTTTCTCCTCTAACAAAAATTGACGCTCATTGGCTAAAAGACTTAAATGGGAGACATGAAACTTTGAAAATTCTTAGTGAGAGTATAGGCGAAATACTTGAAAAAAAATGGCCTGGGAGAATACTTCATGAGGAGGACACCCCAGGTAATTAAAGCAACATTAAAAATACATTGCTGGGATCTGATCAAATTAAAAAGCCTCTGCACTTCCAAGAACAGACTAAGAAAAGCAAATAGACAGCCCTCAGAATGGGAGACGATTTTTACAAGTTATATTTCTGACAAAGGTCTAATAACCAGAATCCACAGAGAACTCAAACTTATTACTAAGAAAAAATAAGTGATCCTATTTCATTCTGGGCAAGAGACATGAACAGAAGCTTCTCTGAAGAAGACAGGTGCATGGTCTACAGACTCATAAAAAATGCTCATCATCTTTAATTATCAGAGAAATGCAAACCAAAACCACTCTGAGACACCATCTAACTCCAGTAAAAGTAGCCCATATCACAAAATCCCAAACTACAGATGTTGGCGTGGGTATGGAGACAAAGGAACATTTCTTCACTGCTGGTGGGAATGCAAGCTAGTAGGTTCCTTTTGGAAGGAAATTTGGAGAACACTCAGGAATCTAATTGTAGACCTGCCGTTTGTCCCTGCAATTCTTCTTCTAGGTGTATATCCAAAGGACCAAAAATCATTTGGCACCAGATTTTTCATTGCAACTCAATTCATAATTTTCAAGTCATGGAAGAAGCCCATGTGCCTGCAGACCCATGAATTAATTAATTAATTGTGGTAAATGTATACCATGGAATACTATGCATCATTAAAAAAATGGAAACTTTACCTCTTTTATGTTTGTATGGATGGAGCTGGAAAATATTCTTCTTAGTAAACAATCTGAGGAATGGAAAAAAAATCCAATGTACTCAGTACTACTGTGAATGAAATTCACATTCATTTTGGCAGCTAATCCTATTAAATTTAACTGGTAAGACTACAGTAGAGGCCTTATTAGTTCAAGTATATATCCAACATTGAACTCTTTTCTAAACCATACTGTGAGTACAACAAATATCTCAATCTGTTTATTATAGATCTACCTGAGCAAGAAGATTTTGCACCCTTTTTGTAATTGATATAAATCCACTAATCCTTAAAATCAGTAGATTGGTAGCTCTTAGGCACTCCAGTCTTTCTGCATATAGGTTAAATATGTTTGTTGCAGAATAACATGAGGAATAAATCATGTCCAAAAATAGCTGGCAACAATAGACTTTACCATCTCTAAACTTACATAATTAGAATACTGTTTCTTTGATGTACTCTTCTGTGTGACTTCTTATAAAATGAAGATTCAAAACACTATGACTGAGTAGCAATTTGATTGAAATATAAGAATTAATACTGATAAAAAATCATATTTAGTGATCAAATATTGAAGAGATTCCAATTAAAACCAGGATGACTAAAGAATTCTTATTTTTTCACTACTCTAACCATATTCTAAAAGCTATAGCCATTAGGTGAAAAGTTGTTTCTTCTAAATGAAATGAGAATATATATTTTTAAAGAGCATAAAAATATAGCTTTGGTTATAGATATGATTTTTTTACTTAGCACAGAAAACAAACTGAAAAATTATAAAAATCAAAAAAATTCAATAAGATAGCTTATGAATTAATAAATATAGAAAAATTAATTTCCTTTCTGTATACCAACAATAGTCAATTTGAAAATCTAATAAATTTAAAATACCTTTTGCCTATAAGAAATTTTATATAACTGCTAGGGAAAAAGAAAGACTTGAAAGATTCATATGAAGAAAATGTCAAAAGTTTGCTAAGGAATATAAAAAACATTTTAAATAAAAAGTCCTTGTGAAGAGAGTATAACCATGGTTACCAGAGTCTGGAGATGGGGGAAATAGGCAGATGGTAATCAAAGAACACAAACTTCTAGTTATAAGGCGAACAAGTTCTGGGCACCTAATGGACAACATGCGAAGTGATGGCTATGTTAATTAATTTCATTGTGATAATCAGTACATAACACAGAGAATACCAACAATATATATATTTTAAGAAAGGAAAAAACTATATTAAAATTGTAATACTCAAGTCATGTTTCACTTCTGCAATTATAAGAGCTATAAGATATAATATAAAGATAATTAATGTTATCAGTATATAATGAGTATTACAATTTTAATACAAGTTTTTCTTTTCTTAAAATTCACATATATATATACTTTCACCATATACACATATCAAATCATTGTGTTATATACATTGAATATATAAAATTGTTGTCAATTAAATATTCTAAAATTAAGAAAGAAAAAAGGAAGTGAGCAAAAGACATGAATGCACATTGCACAAAAGGGGATATGAAGACAGCAAATAAGAATATAAGTCTCCAACTGTATTAACCATTAGAGGAATGCAAATTATGACAGTAAAATGACACTATGTACCTGTCAAATGGCTAAGATAAATAATAGTGACAGCACCAAATGCTGGTGAGGATGCAGAGAAACATAATACCACGACCAGAGAAACTAGTATCATGACTAGAGAAACTAGTATCACTACTCTAAAAAGCACTTTGGTAATTTCTTATGAAACTAGTATCACTACTCTGAAAAGCACTTTATTAATTTCTTATGAAACAAACCATGGAAATGCCATACGAACAAGCAATTGAACTCTCGGAAATTTACTCCATAGAAATGAAAACTTATGTTTATCCAGAAAACTGTCTGAGTATGCAATATGTGCAACAACTTGGATGAAATTCTGAAAACTATGCTAAGGGAAAAAATGAAAACACTGAAAGTTTTAATACTGTATTATTCAATTTATACAACATTCTTGAAATGATAAAATTATAGAAGTAGAGAGGTAACTGGTTACCTCAGATTAAGGAGAGATAGGGTGAGACCAAAATGAATGTGGCTTTAAAAGGACTACACAAATGTCTATAGTCATGAAAATCTGTATCTGACTTTATCAATGCTAATATCCTGGTTGTCATATTTTACTATAGTTTTACAAGATGTTATCATTAGAGGAAATTAGGTGAAGAGTACATAGCATTTCTCTTTATTATTTCTTATAACTGAATGTGAATTTGCAATTATCTCAACACAAAACTTTAATTAAAAAATTTAGTGAAAAAAGAGAATATATTCTAATATTATAGAAATAAATTCATAATATATTGTTAAATGAACAATATGTATGAAATAATCTCGTTTTGAAATATATATATTATATATATATACATAAAAGTCTATAAACAAATGTTAAGAGTGGGTAGGATAATGGATTTTTTAGTTATTTTATTTTTACCTGGTGATGTTTTGTAATTTCAAATTTCATGTAATCTCAATATAATGAAGTCACTTTAAAAAATAATGATTTGTGGTATATCTATACCATGTAATACTATGTAGCATTAAAAAAATGGAGACTTTACCTATTTTGCATTTACATGGATGGAGCTGGGAAATATTCTTCTTAGTAAAGTATCTCAGGAATGGATAAAAAAACATCCAGTGTACTCAGTACTACTATGAAACCAATTTATAATCACTCACACTTGCATATGAAAAATGAAAGACAACTATAGCCTAGGATGAAGGAGGGAAGGGGAAGGAAAAAGGAAGGGGGGGTGGGTTGCTAGAGGGAGGGTTAATGGGGGACCACACCTATGGAGCATATTGCAAGTACAAGTTGGATCTATCAGGTGTAGAACACAAATCTCTTAATGCTGTAATTGGATAAATGAGGTGAAAGCTATGTTGATTTGTAGCGTGTAAGCACTCTAATTTGTACAAATAATCAACACATTGAAACACATGATGGTATAAATGTAAGTATGGTCTATGTACAAATGACTTAATAAAAAAAATTTAATTTTATTTACACTGAAGTGTTACGGACTTCTCAGATCTACTTTCCTTCAAACTGTTGGAATCTCAGTCATCATAAGAATAGGTGTACTATTTATGACATAAATCTTAAGTTTGTTTAGAGATAAAAAGCCCACATTTTGAAAATTGACATAGGACAATTAAGCCTATCGTGCACAAAATAAAAGCAAAACTAATGTATATTTTTAAAAATTATAATTGTCTGCTATTTAAGCAACATCTTATAGATAAAAATTGCATAATACCTTAAAAAAGGAAAATGGACTTTTAAAGTGTTAAATTTTTTTTGGTAAAAAATGTTTTAAATGACATTTTTTTGGGGGGGGAATACAGTCTCGCTATGTTGCACTCTGTAGAATGCTCTGATGTCACAGCAACCTCAAGCTCCTAGGCTTAAGTGATTCTCTGGTCTCAGCCTCCCAAATAGCTAAGACTAAAGATCCCCACCATAACACCTAGCTGTTTTTAGAAATGGAGTCTCACTCTTTTTCAGGCTAGTCTTGAACTCTTGAGCTCAAGCAATCTGCCCATCTCAGCCTCCCAAGTGGCTAGATTACAGGCATGAGCCACTGAGCCCAGCCTAAATGACATATTTAAAATTAATAAGTTCAAACATATTTATTTATGTACAGTACATTTTAAATTATAAATTAATGAGTATTACATGAAAGCTAAGATAATGTCTAATGGAAAATATTTTCAACTGTCTGTATAGCTAACATAAAGTATCTATGCTTAGAATTGCATTATTGAATATTTTCATTTAAATAAAATAATCTTTACTTGATTACCTTCTATTCTTTTCAATTTTCATTTCTAGATTTAAAACTTCTAGGTGATCAGTAATTATAGATAATCTTTTCAATATTTCATATGCAGCTGTACGTAAAACATAAGATTATATTTTAAAGGAATTGGTTATAGAAACGTCAACTGCAATGAGAATTT
This sequence comes from Arctocebus calabarensis, assembly GCA_963573935.1. Lineage (NCBI taxonomy): Eukaryota > Metazoa > Chordata > Mammalia > Primates > Lorisidae > Arctocebus > Arctocebus calabarensis. The sequence goes on along the minus strand of CAUYON010019839.1, from coordinate 12,905 downwards.
AAATAATCGATATCACAAAAGTAAGATACAGCATTAATTTTCTAAAGAAAATAAATTATGCAAATTGAAGTTAATGACTAGTTTTTTTTTTGATGTACCAAAATAGGTTTCTAATTAAAATGCAAATCACACTTGAAGAAAGTGTGATTAATCAATTAAAATTATTGAACAAAGTTTTTTTACTCCAGTCTGTGTAAAGCAATCATTAAAAGCAGCATTCTAATGAATATTTCATGCTGAAAGAGATAAAAATATAGATGCTCTTGATATATGTATGGAAAAGGGGACAAAAGGGAGAAAATTATCTATAAATAAGAAGTCAAGAAGGGCTCATTTATTGCCTAATTTTCCTCAGAGCTGATTTATTGAACTTACAAATTTAGAGTTAATGTCACACAGTTAGCAGGAAAACTATGCCTCCAAGAAGACATAAACAGGATTAACCTTCTTTCTTTAAAAAGACCTTCTGACTCTCTTGTGAATACCTGCAGTTTGCAAAAAGACTGTCTGAGGCACTCTTCAAAATCTGAAAGAAGAAAACTGTTATGCAACATGGAGTACTTATTTATACGGAATTCCATCAGTACTTCCTGCTTAAAACAGGAAAGAAGAGAAGGAGTGACAGTTATAAACCAAAAATTAGTAAAATGAGGAGGGGCTTTTATCTCAGGAACAAAAAGACAGATTCTTTCTTACAGCTATTGTTTGCTCATGACTGCAGCTTGTTCAATTGTTTATTCAAATTATATTCAACTCTAAACAGCCTGGAGATTGAATAGTTATCAAATTGAAGAATGTGCTTCCTTTAGTGTGAGGGCCCAAAAAGGGCGCCCAAGCCAGGCTTAAATGTCAAAACACAGCCTGGGGACATCTACCCACCTCCTCCCAGTACAGAGAAATAATTTTCCGGATTGACCCCCCCCTCCCTTGCACACATCCTGTTACAGCCCAAACCGCAACTTCCCATTGGCCTAGCTTTCCTACCGGCACAAAAGTTAATTCCATGCTGAAGCTTAAAATGGCGCCCGTTCCCGGGCCCGTGCACAAAAGGTAGGCGCCCGTTCCCGCACCCGCGCAAACAGCTAATAGCCAGAGCTTCAAACCTGTCTATCAGCAAACGACATGCTCCCTTATACCCCGCCCCTTCCTCCCCCTACTCACTTGTAAGCTTTAAAAACCGGCTTTCCGCCGCCATTAAACAGACCTTGACAAGAAACCTGCTTGGTCTAGTTCTCTCTTTCTCGCCCATTCTCTTTCAGGCTCGGTCCCCCTCGCCCCCACGAATAACCGCATCCCACGGGATGGGACAATTTAGAAATCAAAGTGCCCATTAGAACCATTTTAGGAGAGAGCATATACCACTAATATCTTGGTGCAAAAGAGAAAGTTCAACATTATCTAATAAGAGTATTCTATAACCAATACTAAACTGATAAAAATAATAATCTCAAAAATTTTAAATCCATTCTTATTTTCAAACTTCTTTTACAAAATTCATTTGATAAATAGTGAGAATTATTTTGTGGGGTTTTTTATACTTATAGTTTTATTACAAAGGATACAATTAAGGAACATCCAAGTAAAAAATGCATAGGTCAAGGTCTAGGAGGGATAGGCACCAAGCTTCCATGCCCTCTTCTCATAGAGGCTGGGTACATCACCTTTCCTACACCAACCAGGAAGCTCCACCGGGAGTGAGACATTAAAAAGAAAAAAAATGTTCAGGCTCTATGTTGTGAGATGTGACAAAAGTAATTCATTGGAGTACCTAAACACCAGATAAACATTCACTACTTATCCTTTTAAGAGCATTTCTTGGGCAGCACCTGTGGCTCAAATGAGTAGGGCACCAGCCCCATATACCAGAAGTGGTGGGTTCAAACCCAGCCCTGGCCCAAAAAAATACAAAATAAAAAGAGTATTTCCTCCTGTCCCAGTTCAACTAGTTTCTGTAAAGGAAAATGTTCAACTAACCAGTAACCACATATTTGCCCCCCAACACACAATTTGGCCTGCAATTTTGCTGTACAGATGGGAAATAAATTGTTGGGCACAAATCCATGGAGCCAAAGGCAATCTGTGAACTGAAAAAATGAATTTGAGGTTGAACTCTAGAAGCATTCCCTAGATCAGAAATGATGAAACTAAACAAGCTGAGCTCTTGTTTCATAACCATTATCTATTTGACTTCTAGGGAGGGATCTAGCTTAATCCCATGAGACAATTACCAATGTTTTTTTTCTCTGTATTCCAGTAATAAACTTCATTTTTATTGGTTTGTTTTAGTGAAAGTCAAAGCCATAACCAGCCAATCTAGACTCTAATTGGCCATTGGTAAAGGGCTCTAGGCAGAAAAATGAAACATCTATTTATTAGGAGATAATATGTATCAAGAAAAGCATTTCTGATAATCTGAAAGCAAAGACAAAAGGAAAATCACCCCAAAAAGTGTAAAATAAAAAGGCTGTGGAAATAGAATTCCTCCCCCAAAATCAAGATTCAGTTTTTTATTTAAATTTGTTCCCATTATTGTCTGAGGGCTCACTTGTACAAACCATGAAATCAGGACAGTTAAGAGATGGGAAAGTGTGTGTATGTGTGTGTGTCTTTGACAGGGTCTCACTCTGTTGCCCTGAGGGTCATGATGTCATCATAACTCAAAGCAGCCTCAAATTCTTACCTCTGTAGGGGCCTGCCACAGCAATAAGCTAGTTTGTTTTGTTTGTTTGTTTGTTTTTCTTTCTGTTTTTAATAGAGGCAGGGTCTTGCTTGTTGCTTGTTTGAGGCTGATCTTGAACTCCGGAGCCAAGCAATCTACCCACCTTAGCCTCCCAAACTGCTGAAATTACAGGCAAGAGCCACTAGCCTGGCTGAGAGAAGGGAAAGTTCTTAATGCTCAAAATCAGTAGTCATGTTCTGGAACAGCGTCTAAAATTTAGGCTGGTAACTTCAAGATATAAATAACACAGAGAGAGCAGAAACCATAGTGTGGATACACATAAAGCTAAATTTATTGAGAATAGAATTTGTGCCAGGCACTATTACATTTAAGATTTCATAAAAATCCCATAAAAATAGTGCAATTATTGGGTCCACTTTATAGCCAGGAATCTGAAAAAGGAATCCAAGAAGTCAGATAACTTGTCAAAGATCAAAATTAGTAAATGGTGCAACAAAGCTTCCTCTCAGATCTCTCTACTTCCATAGTTTAAGCTATAAACTGGTACGGCATAAGACCTCTCAGGATGTTTCTTCTGCTACACTCTCTCTACCCTCTCTAGAAGAAGGGATGCTGAAAAGAAAAAAAAATCATTGAAAACATACTTAATATGCTTCAAACTTTTTGCTCAAGACTAGTTCTGTTTGTGAGATTTTTTTTTTTTTAAGCCAGAGTGTCTCAGCAAGAGAGTCAAGGGCTAGACCCTAAAATCAGATATTCAAATCAATTTCCTTTGGCTAGAGGATTAGTGGTCCCTGCTGAGATAAAGGAAATATATCAAAGACAACTTCTGAGCACAACCCTGGGGGATTTCCCCTGTTACCAGGAAATCACTAAGAGGTTGTTTTTACAGCTATTTATAGTTCACAAACAGCATTTTCACATGCATTAGCTCACTTTGATTCCCAGAGCAGAGTGGATAGCATTATCTCTTTTGTCTTATTAATTACAAATGATAAAACTGAGGCTCATAAAATTTAAGTGACTTGCTCTGCCCCACATCATAACAAAAATGATGAAGTCACAATTAGCCTAAATCATGGGACTCCATTTTTTTTTTTTTTTTTTGCAGTTTTGTCTGGGGCCAGGCTTGAACCCACCATCCCTGGTATATGGGGCCAGTGCCCTAATCCTTGAGCCACAGGCGCCACTCTAGGGACTCCAATTTTGAGTCAAATGAATATTTTCCCTTTATCTTCAGAACTCCAGTGCCTGAGGTGGTTTTACAAATTGTACTTCAGTAATCCCTAAACCTAATTTTTATACCACTTACACACACACGCACACACACACACACACACTTATACACACGGAGAGAAAACACATATAGATACACCTAGAAGATGCTGTCATTGTGGCAAACTTAGCTCCAAATATAAAGGTGGACTTTTGCAGCTAGACACCCACTCACAGGCAAAAATTCCCTTCCCTAAGAGTATAATACCCAACAAAACCCCAGATTATCTCAAATTTACCCAAATATATCTCCCCCCAAAAATTATTTATAAGATGCCATGCAGTATTTGGGGTGAGAGAAAGCACTGGATGGGAGAATAGGATGGAGAAATAGGTAATGAAATAATTTTATCTACATAATACTTTACAAATTATAAAGCCCTTTTATGGCCCTCATTTTATTTGATTTTTAAGTTCTATGGTATAGGCAGATCATCTTTTTAAACAGTAACACTAAAACTCAGAAAAATGAAATAACTTATCCAAGAATGGGGAAAAAATCATCTTTAAAGAGCTTCAAAGCACTCGAGAGAGCCTCTCTGGACACCACTTTCCCATTTGTAATATGAGAGGATTGGAATAGATTTATTTATTTAGCAACCTAAACAAGGCTACACTACAGCAAATTTGCATTATAAGTTTCCTCATATTTAGAATGAGAAGAATATAGGAACACTCCATGATTATCTCCAGTTCCAGCAATTTATGGGAGTAGAATCTGTAGGACTCTAGAACTCAATCATAGTTACAAGGAAAGCTGAAACTCTACCTGGGCTCTGTGTCTCCCAAATCTGGCTTGGGAGTGAGAGTGGTAGGTTAACTCTAAATCTCAGCATCCCCTCTGTAGGGGTTAAAATCGTCATTATCCCTATTCATTCATTGTATAATCCAAAGTAAATGTTTCCTATCCAATTCTCCCCATCCATATTGGAAGATCTCTCTTATGAGAGTCAGGCCATTTCTCTTTAATGGATCTGAATTTGAAAGCATCTAAGAGAGGACTTGCTCCACAAATTACAGTTAAAATCATTTAAGGCTTGTGCTAGCAAGTTTCAAGTAGCAGGAGATTTAAGAAGTTACAGAGTTTTGGATCCTCCTAAAATAACTCTTATTAGACCAGACTCTAGGTATGGTACCACTTGCAGTGAGAATATTGAAGTGATTTCTCAGCAAATTTTCTTTCATTTTCCTGGAAAAACTTAAACTTTACATATTTTAAGTGATTTTAGACAGTCACTCTAATTAAGCAAAGGCCTAGCTTTCACCAAACTCTTTGCCTAATTCTTCCATTACTGGTCCTCTCTTGGAGCAAAGGCTGATGTAGAATAAAGTCCAGATGACCCCAGTTCATAGGTTGGGAGACTATTAGGTTACCTAATCACACACAACAGACTCCCTCTCACTTCAGCTGCCAAAGTGTCCTACCCACCTAGCCCACTTTGCCATCATATCCATCTCCAGCAGGACTCTTGGGAAAATACTAACTAGGGGGGAGTAATATTGGAGTTTATCATATTCACTACACTTTCTATTTGTACATTTTTTCTTTAATTACGCTTTTATGTACATTTTCTCTTTTGGTTCTGTCAGGGGATAATGGCAGGAAATATACAAATCCATGTATAGGAATTCCTCGTTCATACTAACCAGATGTTTCCCCCCTGCAAAAAAATGGCAAAACCCACACATGAACTCACACACACTCAGTGTGTTTCAATCGTCACATAGATCTACACTGAGATAGAAATAAATGTGCATGGGATGAAAATAAATTTTCTTACTCTTAATTGGAAATCCAGAAACCGAGATTCTTTTCCCAACTTTGGGACTTAATTATATGACCTGGTGCTAGTAATACCCTCTACTCCAAGCCAGATACTAATTTTAACATATGTTCTAAATCTCTACTATGTGATATAATAGCTACATCTAAATGTGGTTATGACATTAAATATCTAAAAGTGGTTACTGTGATTGACTGACAGGATGTTTTCCTCACTTAAGTTTAAATAACCACATATGGCTACTAGAAACCTCATTGCCAGTGGTGACAGCACAGAATAATGTGGGTAGTTATATTACCCACTAAATTACTTAGATGGCCTATATCATCTCTCCTATGTAGTCTATACTATTCTGTTTGACAGGATTCATTCAAACTCATCCAGCATTCCCACTTAGATTGTCCATACCTCACTACAAATGATAACCCAGAGTTATTTTATATCCATGAGGTAGGCCCTGGAATAGGAAGAGGGAAAGTGGTGTGAGGCATATTTCCAAAGCAAATCGGATTTTTTTTTTTTTTTTGGCATTACCTCCAGATTTCCATAAGCTAGAACTAAACGGTGAATCACAATTATCACTGCTTCTATGAATGGGTGTGTGAGCGTATAAAACTGTAGTGTGAGTACAGTAAAACTCTATCCACCCTTGCAAAGTACAATTAGTATTGACTATGGAAAAAATTCAGTCTTGTAGAAAAAACAACTTTGACTCACCTTGATTTTGTGGTAAAACGAATGCATCTTGAGAGAACCTCTTTCATTCTGGTCTCAGTTTCCTCATCTGTAATATGGGAGTGTTGGACTAGATTTATTTTTTCAACAGACCAAACAAGGCAATGAGCCAACAGTTGTGGACAGAAAGATGAATTAGACATGTCATACCTTCAGGAATTCAATTTAATATAAAATATAACTAAGATTATTTTTCACAGCCTTTTTCAGCTTTGAGTCCATGTAAGCTAGGAATTCTGTGACTCTTGTGTGAGTGCTGTATGAATGAAAATTCTTTAATTTTCTACCCAAGTCTTACTTCTTTATGACAGATTATTTGGTCTTCTCCACCCCAATAAAAAGTAAGAACTGAAAGATTTGGGGGAAAGAGTGGAGAGATGGAATTCTCTAGGGAAGGAAATTTCACCCTTTCCTAAAATGATAGAAAATATGATGGTTTATATGTAGTGAAAAAGGATGTAGTGAAAAAAAGCTTAAAAAGTGAGGAAAGGAGATGAGGAATCTGATGTCAATTATAGCAAATGTGAAACAAACTGATGCCACTTTACAAGGCAAAGATCCATTTGTGGTTGGGTGTAGAACCACCCTTCCCATCAGAGAAACAGCTAATGAAGGAAATAAGTAGGGGAGCAGATAGAAGAACCATAGGGTGCACCTTCTCTGCCACAGCTATGGTGATGACATCTTGAAGCTCAAGGTTCTGGCCCCTTTCTCTTTTCTTCATTACTTATGAATGAATTATCCTTCCACAATAACTCAAAATGTTTATCACATTTCAGGCTGGAGGAAAAGTGATTATTCACCCTCTGTCTCCCTTATAAAATTTCTCATAGATCTCTGGGGATCAAAATTCAGTTGAGGAAATACTAGGTAGAATATCAGCTTAGTTAGTAAAACTCCCCAGGAGAGAGATTGAAAATTCTGGTCTTGAAGATGAATGTTATGTTTCCCTTTAATGTTGTTGGATGGCCTTTTCTCCAAACTATCACCGTCACCATCACCATCATCACTAAGGATTCTGTGAAAGGAGAAAAATATTGCAGGAGTCTTAAAGCCTGAAGCCCAGGTTGGCTGTGAGGTAATCTCTTACATAAAGTTTGCAAAGTTTGAGTAAATGACTTTGTTTCTACAGCAGCAGCTAGGAGGCCAGTAGGCTATTTATGGGCCCACATTTTATGAGTACATCAAACTAATTAATTTAACTAACTAGTTAACTAACTAGTTATTAATTATGGTGTCATGTTTACAGAGTATTAAAATAAGTTCATTTATGCCCTTCTCCATATAGAACCTTCTTAATATAACAGCATAATGATGCAATCAACTCATTTTAGTCTTATCCTTTTGGTTTGAAACAACAAGGTGCCACCCCAGGCTCCAAAAAGCACATACCAAACTGCTGTGTCCCTGTTCTCCAGAAGCCAGCCTAAGCTTCATACAGCTCCAATACTTCAAGCCTATACAAAAATCCAAGAGCACGTACCTTGTCCCAAAATTCCTAAAACAGGACAACAGACAGCCAGCTGTATCATTCAAGACCATTTTCAATGGCACAGAAAAAGAAGCCATTTTTTTTTTCCAATGGAGGCAATATATTGCTGTGGGGAATTTGGAAAACAAAACTCAAACTAAGCCACTCACTTTCCAGCAATTAAGGTACCAGAAAAGAAAAGGCTTTTCAGAATGTGGATAAAGCCACAAGTATTGGATAGGAAACAGAAAGAGAGAAAGAAACAGAGATAAAATATATCTTGCTTAAGATCAAGTTTCACATAATGCCAGTTATATGAGCATATACTGGTAAGTTTATCTTTTCCTGCCTGCAAATAATCCAAGCACCTCTCAGTCATAAAATTCAGAGAGGACTAAGCCAAACAGGATATACTTCCTTCTTGCATCTCATCTCAGAATAGTTGAATTATTTCTTGAAAATTCTATTGCTGGAATTAGGGGTAAAAGCTCATTTATACAAACAACGGCAAATCTCCATTTTCTATTCTTCCTCTCTCTGTGCCCTTTCCCCTCCCCCACTTTGCACCAGAGAAGCCAAACTCTGGGTGTGCTTTAAACAGTTTGAATACAAGTCTGAAAGAGGAAGAAGAATCTATATTAGCTAGCAAATGTGCTCTGCTCTCTCCCCTCTTTCAATAGCACTCTGTGAATAGAGTGCTCTTTTAGGACCCTCAAGGGTATCCAGATTCAGGGGCGCAGCTCATCAATAGGCTTAACTCTGCACTGACTTATTGAAGACTTGAAGATTGCTTCTGAAAGTGAACACAAAAGGGCCCTACACTGTGAACCTTGGAGCTAGCAGGTAAGGAGTTTCAGTATTTCAGTGTTAGGACCAGAACAGTTTGTAGTATAATACTGCTGATGTTAAATGTTAGCAAGTTCCTGGTAGTTTTAGTATAACTAATCTGCTTCCCCTGCTTTATATTAGGCTGATAGTATAAATTATTTCTGCTTTATTTCTTGCCCAGAGATGTGATGATCTAACCCAGTCTGTTAACAAGTATTATTCAGTGCTTCTGCTATGGCTTAATGTGACAGAATGCAAAGAGGACACTCCTCAAGCCTACAGTACCTTTTCAATTAAGGCAGAAATGTAAGACATATTTTAAAATCCTATTTTAAGAGGTCAGTGGAGCTTCTGTAATGTAGTGGCAGTTTCCTCCAATATAGAATATATATGTGGTGTGTGTATATATAAATATATATATTTAGATAAGGCAAGCCGTACCATCTCCATTTTACAAATAAGGAAATAGACTCAGAGAGATTTTTAAAAATGTTCTTGAAACATACCACGTGACTAGAAATTGATGTTTTGACAAGAAACTGCAAAAAGAAAGCTCTCTCAACTATATATGAATATAAGAAAACTGTGTGATCTATTTAGTAACTTTAACATGTTTAGTGCAGAACAAGTTTACAGAGCCATTCATTTTAATTCATGCATTTTAATTAAAATCTTTGGCCAGAAGCATTTTTCTACTTAGCAGCAAAGAAACTGTTTTCAAGAGTAAACAAATGGGTTAGTAGACTCCACCTACAGAATTCAGTGGTTCTGAAACCTAAAGAGTGGACACACACCCTATATGTACCAGGTGATTATTTAAAAAGAAAATGTAATTAACCTAGACTAGTTTGTGCATTATTTTAAAAATTAAAATATTTTATTTGTAAAATACTTTATAAAATGCAATGCACTACATTGCATTTTAAATGTATTAGTGAAATTTGTTTCTAGACAATTTTGAGTTTATAGTATCTATTGCAACAAGAATTAATCATTCAAAAATATGTTTTTTTGTTGTTTTACTATTAATTGCCCGGTTAAAACTAGAAGCCACCTGGAAGCATTATATTTACATTTATCTCTATAACAAAAAATACTGCTACCCAATTCTCCTAATTATTGACTACACTTGCCCATTAGTTCCTCCAAATAATAAAAGTCAATCTGGGAGTCAGTGAGCACAAAAAGAATGGTAGATTAAGTAAATTTTGCAATTTGCTGGGTGTGGTGGCTCATGCCTATAATCCCAGCACTTCAGAGACCGAGGAGGGTGGATTGCCTAAACTCACAGGTTCAAAACCAGTCTGAGCTAGAGCAAGATGTTGTCTCTAAAAATAGCCAGGCATTGTAGCTGGTGCCTGTAGTTCCAGCTACTTGGGAGGCTGAGGCAAGAGAATCAATTGAGCCCAAGAGTTTGAGGTTGCTGTGAGCTATGATGCCATAGCACTCTACTGAGGATGACAAAGTGAAACAGTCTCAAAAGAAAGAAAAAGAAAAAAGAAAAAAGAAAACTTCGCATAGACTGAATCCAGCATTTCAGTACCTCCCAACCGCAAATCATCAATTCTCATTTTTCACTACCTTTTCCTTCCTACACGTAAACATTTTATGCAAGATATATGCCCAACCTTGTAGATTTAATACCATGAAAAGTAACTATCATAATCTCCAAAATAACATAGTTCTGTACAGATGGCTACTTTGATTCATTTTGTTATTTCTCATTTTCCTATTAAAATATCTTGAATTTGTTTTAACCAAATTTAAAGAAATGTTGATTAAAATCAATAGAGTATGTGGCACAAAGTAACATAAAACATAGTCCCTGATCTTGGGAAACTTACAATGTTTGGGGATATACAAGACATACAGATTGTAAAATTATGAGACAGTAAAGTAATGCCACTTTTAATAGCAGAAGAGTTCAGAGAAGAAAGATAACAATGGGCTAGGCTCCATGTAGAAGGTTTCTCAGAGGATACAAGATGAGATAGGACTAAAATAATATCTATAATTTGGGACTGTGCAGAGAAAACTGTGCACATAGTAAGTGGACAATATATGTTGCTTAAATTCAATTCTAGTCACATAAATGATGTTAGAAATATATTGTGTCAGGAGTGAGCTTAGCACTTGTAGCATACATCAAGGAGCCTGATCTGGTTACTGTAAAAGAATTGTGTTAAATAGTAACATAAAACTAATTTGAATAGAGATTTAAGGCCAGATTATTAGATATTGAGTTGCATGTCTACTGGGAAACTAACAGCAACGTTAAATAGGTGAGAACATAACAGAAACCATTTTGAATCCATCAATGTTAGAATTGCCTTGGCTTGATTACACTTAGGGAAAACTAGAGATAGAGCAATCACCTAAATGGTGGAAGTTTGTGAAGCTGTAGGCTAGGTTGATGATAGTGGAACTGGAATGAAGAGGAACTAAAGAAATATTTAAAAATAAAAAAAAAAGATGAAACTTAGTGATTATATACAAACAGCATAGGAGAGGAATATGTCATAGATTTTTCTGAAATTCTAGACCTGTAGAATTTAGGCAATAGTGTTACTACTATTTATGAATGTAGGTAACTTGGGGATGGAAATGAGAAGTACAGGACATGATGAAATCTGGTTTTGATTTGTTGAGTTTGAAATAATCACAAGAATTCCAACGAAATATCTCGTAGATGGTTGGGAAAAAGTGACCCTGAATAGTAGTGATGGGAAGAGATGGAGGCCAAAGTTAAATCTGGAGAGTGTGATAGCCATGGCCATAAAAATGGCTTAGCTTACAGAAAGGAAATTGAAGAGATGAATAAAGCCTGAAATTTTTGCAGAACCTATAGTTGTGAGAAAGAGAAATAAAAGGTACAGAAATATAATTATTTTCCTCTAAAGATAACCAAAGGTCTTAAGGGAATGTACCTAGTTAATTATTTTTCAAACTTCTCCAGCCCAACGAAAACTAACATACTCGGTCTCACATTATAACAAATATATCTGTATCAGAATATTTATTGCAGTCCAATTCATAATTGCTAAGTCATGGAAAAAGCCCGAGTGCCCATTGACCCACGAATGGATTAATAAATTGTAGTATATGTACACCATGGAATATTATGCAGCCCCTAAAGAAAGATGGAGACTTTACCTCTTTCATGTTTACATGGATGGAGCTGGAAAATATTCTTCTTAGCAAAGTATTCCAAGAATGGAAGAAAAAGTATCCAATGTACTCAGCCCTACTATGAAACTAATTTATAGCTCTCATATGAAAGCTATAACCCAATTACAGCCCGAGAATTGGGGTAAGGGGCAAGGAAGGGGAAGGGAAGGGGGAAGGTGAGTGGAGGGAGAGTATTTGATGGGTCCACACTTACGGTGCATCTTAGAATGGTACAGGTGAAACTTCCTAAATGTAGAGTATGAATGTCTGTACACAATAACTAAGAAAATGTCATAAAAGCTATGTCAACCAGTTCGATGAAAATATTTCAAATTGTATATAAACCCAGCACATTATACCCCACAATCGCATTTGCTTACACAACCATGATTTAACAAATAAATAAATAAAAGAAAACTAAAATATTTCCTTATACACACCACAAGCACTCAATAATTGTTGTTTTCTAACATAAACAACTTTTACCTCAAGCTGTGTTACAGCTTAAACTCTGTTATAAATTCTTCACGACCTAAGAGTGGGTATTCTAAACTATCTTGATACATGTATTTCAGTGAAAAGAAAACTGGACATGAATAACTGGAAACTTATCCTTCCTTTGACATTTAATGAGCTGTGTGTTCTGTAGCAACTTACTGGCAATGAGTATTTCTTCATTCTTTCATGTATCAAATGCAGCAATGAACTTATAGGGATATTTTCCAAATCTGTTAAAGAATAAATACAAAAACAAGTTGAAATTACAAACCACCATACAAAGAGTTTTGTTTAAAGTCCATTCATTCCAGAAGGATAAAACATTTTTTTTTTTTTTTTTTTTGTAGAGACAGAGTCTCACTTTTATCGCCCTGGGTAGAGTGCCGTGGCGTCACACTGCTCACAGCAACCTCCAGCTCCTGGGCTTAAGCGATTCTCTTGCCTCAGCCTCCCGAGTAGCTGGGAC